>WURV02196512.1:0-177283 GCA_011762755.2 Epimenia babai | reverse complement strand
CTGCAAGTTTTGGCGACGCCGCCAGCGGCAAAAAGGACGAGTGAGGGGTCGTGCTGGGTTTCACCACGGGCTCCTAGACTTACCAGCCACGGCCCGCGCCCGCACCCTGGGATTGCGCGGGTCCCAATCGCCCCCCGCATGGGTCCGTTGAGCGTTTGCGTGCCGTTGGGCGGGGCGGGTCTGCGCGCGGGGACGTGTAAGGGCAACCCATCGCAGCGATCTTGCGTCACCACCGTTTTCCCCCGTGCGGCGATCTGGCACGATGGCGACCATGACCGGCCAGTCCGACGACGCTCGGACATCCGACGAGCAGCGAGCCGCCACAGACTCGGCCTGGGACGCCCTGGTCGACAGTGCGCAAGCGAAGGCAGACGCCGAGGGCAAGGGCGACCCTCCCGCCTCGTCGGCGGAGGACGCGAGCGACGACACCGATGCGCCGCGCCTTCCCCTGTTGTCGGCCTCGACTTCTGGCGCTCATGCGGCCGTGGGGAAAGATCGCGTAGCGCACCCCGACGAGGAGATGGAACGCCTCATGTCTGGCGCGCCGCCGCGGCTGCCCAATCCAGCGACCGTAACGTCGGACGCCGACGACGCCGCCAAGCCCGACGACCCGAGCGCCGCAACCAGCGACACCGCCGCCGAGCCCGACGACGAGAGCACCGACGACGACGCTCCGAAAGCCGACGACGAGAGCACGCCCACCAGCGACGACGAGACCGCCAAGCCCGACGACCCGAGCGCCGCAACCAGCGACACCGCCGCCGAGCCCGACGACGAGAGCACCGACGACGAGAGCACCGACGACGAGAGCACCGACGACGACGCCCCGAACGACGGCGGACCGAAAGCCGACGACGAGAGTACGGACGACGACGTTCCGAACGCCGACGACGAGAGCACCGACGACGACGCTCCGAACGCCGACGACAAAAACACCGCGACCCGCGACGACGCGAAGACCACCGCGCCTGATGACGAGGCCGAGAGCACGGCGAGCACATCGGAGCGACCGCCACTGCGCATCGTGCAGCCGGGCGACGCCCCACCGCCTCGCGCTGCGCGACCCGTCGAACCTCCCGTCGCCCCTGCGCCTCCGCCCAAGTCTCTGCCGTGGGGCCTGATCGGGATCGGTGCCGCGATTGTTGGTGCCGTTGCATTTTTCGCAACGCGCCCCGATGAGCCGCCTTCACCCACCACCCCGACCGCACCCGTGTCGGTCACCGAGACGCCGACCGAAGGGCCCCAGAAGACGGTTGCGCCGACACCCACGGACGCGGACGCCCCGAGCCCCGCGGGCGACTCGAGCACTTCTGCGCAGCCGGCCGACTCCAGCGACGACGACGGAGCGCAGGCAAGCCCACCCGTCAGCGATGACCCTCGCGACCCACCTGCGGGCACCTCCCCCGAGGCCGCCGCTGCGTTCGTGCGCCTGCCCGTCAGCCCCTCCGATGGACCCCCCGTCGGTGGGATCGGGCTGTCGGGCATCCACATTGATGCGATCTCGATAGGCTCCCGTTTTGAGGGCGGAGACTGTGGCGGCCGAACCGACGATTTTTCGGTCGACCGCCGCGAGCATGTCAGCGTGTGCCTCCGTGTGGTCCACCAGCGCGAAAAAGAAGAACTTCAGGTCCTGTGGCAAAAGCACGGCGGCTCGACGCGACGCAGCAAGATCGTGGTACAGCCCAAGCACGCCTACCGCACGCGCGGCTACCTCAAGCTGCGCAGCGAGTACATCGGCGACTGGACCGTACGGATCCTGTCCTCCGACGACGTGGAGCTCGCCCGCCATGATTTCACCGTCACTCCGTAAGATCGCCAAGCGCGGCCCTCGCTTCCTGCCCGCCGTCATCGGCCTGCTCGGCCTATGCCTCAGCGGCAACGGCCACGCCCAACCCGCGGCCACCGAAGAAGCCACGGCCGAGCCCGAGCCACCCACCTGGCGTTGGCGCAAGGAAGACAAGCCCGTCAAGGTCGTCGTGCTCGCGGGCTCGATCGGTGCCTACAAGCGCAACCCGTACTCCGAGCAGCTCGCGGGCATGTGCCCGAACATCGAGGTTCGCAACATCTCGGTCACGGGCCTCGGCGCATGGGCGCTCAAGAAGCACTTCGAGCACCAGGTGATCGGCAACAGCCGCCTGCGCTGGAATGTCGAGGGCGAGGACTACTGGCTCATCTTTGGCGGTGGCCTCAACAGCGTGGGCAACCCTCGCTCCAACGCCCATCATATGCGGCGCTTGTTCGAGCTGGCCCACCGCCGCGGCATGAAGGTCATCGGCCTGACGATCTCCCCCTGGGGCGACGAGAGTGACAAGCGCTGGCGCGGCCTCGCGGGCTTGGGCGCCCGCCACAACACCGTGCAATCGGTCGACTTCGTGATGGGCCGCCTCGACCCCAAAGAGGCGCTGGGGAGCTTTGCCGAAAAACGCCGCGTTCCCGCGGACGCCCCCTGGGATCCCTCCGAGATCGCCGACATCGGCATCGATCTGTACGACTCCCCGCTGCGCAACGCCGACGCCCCGCTGCGAGACATCGACGCGATGCGCACGTTGCTCACCAAAGACAAGAAGTGGCAGCGCGCCCACGCCGATCTCGACGAGTCGCAGCGGCAGACCAAGCTCGAGGCCGATGCCCAGCACGCCGCCGAGCTCCCCCGCTGGTACTTGCGCCCCGAGCTACGAAGCTTCGATCACATCCATCCCAACGAGGATGGCCACGCGATCATGGCCTCGATGATCTGCGCCAAGATGCCCGCGCAGTGGGGCTGCACCTGCCCCGCCCCCAAGGCCGTCGCCCCCTCGGCGCCTGCGGACGACACCCCGTAGCACGCCGTCGGCCCCTCGAGCGGGCGTCAGCCCACCACAGCCGACATCGCGCGTCTCGCCGCCACCGATCGGCGATGGCTTTGTGGACCGCCGTGCGCGGGCTACCGTGGCGCCCATGCGCTTCCGCCCGCTGAGCTTCGCCCTGCTCAACATCGCTGCCGTTTGTGCGTGCGCCCCCGCGGCGTCGCCCACATCCACCGCGCCCACGCACGTCGCCACCATCGAGCCCACGCAGATCGCCGCGGGGGTCGAGGCCGCTTCCACGCCCGCGCCCAGCACCGCGCCCGTGGTCCTCCTGAAGAACGCGAGGCTCATCGATGGCACAGGCAGCCCGCCGCAAGAGGGTGTCGACGTGCTCATCGAAAACGGCACGATCACCCAAGTCGGCGCGGGCATCCCTTCGCCCGCCGCGGCCCGTGTCATCGACCTCGCAGGCCGCACCCTCCTGCCCGGCTTCATCGACGCGCACGTGCATCTCACCTTCTCGCCGCCCGAGAACTACGCCAAGGGTGTCGCCGACGGCCTCAACGACAACCTCGGCGACCACGCGCTGCATGGCGCCCGCAATGCACGAAACACCCTCATGGCCGGCTTCACCACCGTGCGCAACGTGGGTGGCTCCTTTGCCGATCGCGCCCTGCGTGACGCGATCGCCGAGGGCTTGGTCCCGGGCCCGCGCATGCTCGTGGCCAACCACGCGATCGGCATCACGGGTGGGCACTGCGACGGCACCAACGTCATGCGCCCCGACGTCATGCCCAACCATCAGGACTATCGGCATGGCGTCGCCGACGGCCCCGAAGAGGTTCGCAAGGCGGTGCGTTTTCAGATCAAGCATGGCGCCGACGTCATCAAGGTGTGTGCGACAGGCGGCGTCATGTCACAGGGCGACGCCGTCGGAGCCCCGCAGCTCGACCCCGATGAGCTCGCCGCTGCCGTGGCCGCCGCCAACCGTGCCGACCGCAAGGTTGCCGCCCACGCCCACGGCAACCAGGGCATCCGCGAGGCCGTGGCCGCGGGAGTACACAGCATCGAGCACGGGAGCATTCTCGATAAAGAGACGATTCGCATGATGAAGACCCGCGGCACGTTCTTGGTCCCGACTGTCTATGTCGGCAAGGCCGTGGAGGCCCAAGCGGACGCGGGCACGCTGTCGGCCGAGAGCGCCCACAAAGCGCATGAGATCGTCCCGCAGATGCGATCGAGCTTTCGGCTTGCGTATGACAGCGGAGTGAAGATTGCGCTCGGGAGCGACGCGGGCGTGTTCCCACATGGGGATAACGGGCGCGAGTTTTCGACGATGGTAGAGCTTGGGATGAAGCCGATGGATGCAATCGTAGCGGGGACCTCGGCGGCCGCGGAGCTACTTGGGGTGGAGAATGTGGGAACGGTGGAGGTGGGGAAGTTGGCGGACTTGGTGGTGGTGGATGGCGATCCGCTCGCGGATGTGCGGGTGTTGGAAGCGCCTGTGATGGTGGTCAAGGGCGGGGTGGTGCATCGCGAGGCTAAAGAGTGACAGCTCTCGTCGAGCAACGTTCCGTGGGAATGGGGGTCCACGACTAAATCTGCATCAACGGCCAAAAAAATTTGGCAACGGTTTTCTCTTCAGGTGACACTAGCAGGGTCGAGACTTCAAAATGCCCAACAACGCTATCACCGTCACACAGACCAACGTCAACAAGAAGATCGAGTTCGGCCAAGCAGACGACCAGCCGATAACCCTATTTACAGTAAAGAAAGACGGCAACGATGCCTATCTTGACTTCAAGGGCGGTGGCAAGGCGCTGACACTTGCCAGAGTCCTTACGGTGGAGGCGCACCCCAACAGCCAAAGCACCGTCACGATCGAATTCGACTGGAGTGAGTATTCGGCAAAGGGCCCACCTACCTTTGAGCCATCACCTGCTACCCCAAGCATCTCGTGGGAGCACGACACGCCCAACTGGAGATCTACCGTCACTGTTCCCGTCCCAGAATGGCCGAACGCCTGGTACATTTGGGACAACCTGGGTGGCGAGATTCCTGGTTTTGACTTGAAAGTCCGCGTCAAGAGGAAGGTCTGACGATGGCAGAATCTCCCGCCCAGAGCCTACAGGCCCTGCTCTACGTCTCACTCGCGGTTGGAAGCTCCCCCTCAGGATGCATTGTCTCAGGTTCGGCGGAAGATCCGAAGCGGTCCGAAGCGGTCAGGCTGCTCAGAAAACCTGGGCCCACCACCGATACATACAGAGAATCAGCTGAGTACGAAGGGACTTTTTGGCTACCGCTCTGGCTTCGGAGCCTGCTAACGCGAGATCCAGAAGCCGCCACAGCAAGAGCAACAGTTGCAATCTTCAATGGAGTTGTAACCCAGCACGAGGGCGAAGTTCATCTCCCAAGTCGACCACTAATTGAGGTCCTAGGGGACAAGGCCAAATGTGGCCCGACTCCGCTTTGCGAACAAAGTAAAGAACACCTGCGGCATCTCCTTTATCAACCAGCGGAGGCATTGTGCTCAGGGGTGCTAGTAGCACCCGATGTCGTCGCGATGACCAACCATTGCGCAAACTTCGGAGACACAGACAGTCTAAGCATCGTCTTCAACTATACGGGAGACCGTGGAGCCACGGTCAACAACAATGAGTGCTATCGCGGCGCACTTGGCAGTCGATCAAAGGACAAAGACTGGCTGCTCCTCAAGCTCGACAAAGCGGTACCGAGGAGCGTCGCAGCCCCCGTAGAAATCGGAAGAGCACCAGCGAAGCGTGAAGAGACCAAGGTCTACTCATTTGGACATCATTTCGGTGCTCCTCGAACGCGTTCGGGGGAGCCTGATTCGTTCGTGGCTCATTGCTCAGATGGCAACTTAGTGACTATACTTGATCGATTCAAGCGAGGTTCAGGCTCACCCGTATTTGATGCGAAGAGCCATCTATTGATTGGACTTCTCCGACGAGTGGACATTGGTGATTTCGGGGAGACTCATGAAAACGGAATCGACTGTTGCACACTGAACTCTAGCCCGAGCTCCGACTCATCTCGTGAAAACTGTACACGGGATCTAATCCCGAGCAACTCGTTCGAGGGGGCCATCAAGAACGTTGCGGAAATGCGATCCGAACATGCGGACAACCCACGTGCCTGCGGTGCTCCAGTCACCCAAGCCCCACCCTGACCTCCGCGGCCCAGCCATCCAGATCGCCATTCACCTGCGCAGCCTCGCGAGCCCCCTCAACCCGTCCAAGCGCTACTTTGAGCAGCTCTTTCCCCCGCCGAATCCGGCTACGCGCGGTATCCTCGGGCATCCCCAGCACATCGCCGATCTCCGCCCCAGTTAGTCGCTCCCAGAAGTAGAGCTCCAGCACGACCTGGTATTTCAGGGGGATCTTCCGCAACCCGAGCAACAGCGCTCGTTGCTTCCGCTCACCATCAAGCGCGGTCTCAGGGCCAGCCCCTAGCTCGATCACCGATCGCTCGTCGATGTCGTCGATCGCGTCGTTCCGCCTACGCGCTCGGTAGAACTCGCGCAAAACATTGTGCGCAATGGCAAAGAGGAATGTTCTGAAGCTCGAGCGGCCTTCAAATCGCGACTGCGCGGCCACGCATGCCAAGAACGTCCGCTGGACCAGCTCGGCGGCCTCCGAGTCGACCTTGTTCACGAAGAAGCGGCGCACGGGGTCAAAGTGGCGCTCGAACAGCTGATTGCCCGCTCTACGGTCCCCATCGCGCCAGGCACGTAACAGTAACTCGTCGGTTTTCATGCGTACGCGCGGCCGAAATGATGCCACGCGGCCGCTTTTGTGGACCACCATTCGAATATTTCAGATGATTTCACGACAAACACCCCGACGGTTTGGCGTTCTGGCTGCACTACCATCGGTTAAGAGCGATGGACACGCGGGAAGAATCGGTCGGGGTGCCACGCCCGGCCTCGGGCAACCTTGATGCGTTGGCGCTGAAGGCCGAAGTAGGCGGGCTGCTGTTCGGTGATGCGGCGACCCCCATAACTGTGGGGACGTATCAGATCCGCAGGGCGCTCGGCAGGGGCGGCATGGGTGTGGTGTATGCCGCCTGGGACGATGCCCTCGGGCGCGAAGTGGCCATTAAGTTGCTTCCAGCGGAACGGGTCCGTGAGCCACGACAGCGGGCGCGGCTGGTTCGAGAGGCCCAGGCACTCGCCAAAGTGTCTCACCCCAACGTCGTACAAGTGTACGGAGTGGGCGAATACGAGGACAGCGTGTTCGTAACGATGGAACTCGTGGAGGGTGTATCGCTCCACAGATGGCAACAAGGCGAGACACGTACGACTGACGCGATCATCGAGGTGTATACGCAGGCGGGACAGGGTCTACATGCGGCCCACGTGTCGGGGCTGGTCCATCGTGATTTCAAGCCGAGCAATGTCCTTGTGGGCAAGGACGGCCGCGTGCGTGTGCTCGACTTTGGGCTCGCGCGCGGGCCCGGACTCTCCAGCGGATCGGGCAGCGGCTCGCAAGAGGAAGCACCTGTCGTCGACATCGGGCACGCAGAAACGCTGACGCGCACGGGCACCGTGATGGGCACACCCGCCTATATGGCACCCGAGCAGTATGCGGGACACACGGCCGATGCACGCGCAGATCAGTTCAGCTTTTGTGTAGCGCTATACGAAGCGCTCGTGGGCTGCCGACCGTTCGACCCCGCCGATCTCGGGCGTACGCAAGCCCAGGCACTGCCAGCACCAACGAAGGGTGATCGCCCTATTCCGCTGTCGCTTCGCGCACCGCTACGCCGCGGGCTTTCATTGAGGCCGAACGAGCGCTTCCCCTCAATGGAGAGCCTGCTCCGCGCCATGGGGCAGGGCTCACGCTGGCGGCGGCGCGCCTGGACGTGGGGCCCTCCGCTTGGGCTCGTGGGATTGGCGGTGGCCGTGGTCGCCCACCCGCTGGATGACACCGCTCTGGGACCCGCCGTCGATGCGTCCTGCACGGTACCCAGCGATGGGCCGGGCGCGACTTGGACCGACGACGGCCGTGCCCGGGTGGAGGCCGCCCTTGTCGCGACCGAACAGCCCTATGCGACCGACACCTGGCGCTCGGTAGCCGCGGGCCTCACCACGTACGAAGAGTCGTGGAACGCAGCGTACCTTCAGGCCTGCACCACAGGCGGCCCGACCGAGCTTCAGCAACGATGCCTCGATCACGGGACGCAGGCGTTTGAAGCTGCGGTTGCGACACTTGCCACGATCGACTCCGAGACCGCGCCCAGGGCCTTGGCCGTCGTGGACGAGCTGGACGACCCATCGTCGTGCGTCGATGCGACGGACGGTCCGCTCAAACCCGCGGACTCCCGCCTCGTCCGCCAGCTGGAGGACGCACGCGCATTGGCAACGCTGGGCCGCTATGGAGCAGCCGAGCAGCAGCTCCGAGTCCTGTCGGGTCGACGTGAGGAACTCGAGAACACGTCGACATACGTAGAGCTTCTCTTGGAGCGCGGGACCGTGCTCCACCGACTCGGCAAGTGGGACGAAGCTTCGAGGGTCCTCAGGTCGGCGGCGGTGATCGACCGGGCTCCCCCTGAGATGCGTGTGCGGGCATTCTTCGCCAACGCCGATCTCGCGCGGGAGCAAGAGCGCTTTCGATCGGCGACCGATCAGCTCGACTACGCACGAGCTGTGATCGATCGCGAAACAACGCCCGATACCTTCAAGGCGGACCTCCTCGATCTGGAAGGCCGCATCGCCACCGATGCTGGCGACGACCTCCGAACCGCCGAGGCGCTGCACCGAGAAGCGCTGACGCTACGCCCTCCCTTTCCAACGGATGCAAAGACGGAGCCCGACGAACCCCACCCCGCTACCTTGCGCACCATGATCGCGTTGGCCAATACCCTGGCCGTGAGCGGACAAAACTCGGCGGCGCGCGAGTACTACGAAAAGATTCGCGCTGCCCAATCGCGGCGCTTCGGCGAGCAGCACCCCGAGTACGCGGCGGTGCTATTCGATATTGGGTTGGTTGAGCTCGCCGACGGGCACTTCGCGAACGCCATCACACTCCTGGAGCGTGCCCGCGCGATCGAGCTCGCCGCCTACGGACAAGCGTCGACGGCGGCCGCACGCTCACAGGTAATGCTCGCTCAGGCTCTGCTGGAGCGCGGAGAGTACGACGCTGCCCTAAGACACGCCCGCGAGGCCTGGGATGTACAACGACAACAACTTCCAAAAAAACACAGCGATCGCGAAGCGGCACTTCGACGCCTTGCTTCCATCGAGATGGCGCTCGGGCCGCTCGATGACTCTCTGGCCCATCATATTGCACTCATCGAAGAGTTCGGACGGCAACAGTCTCCCGAGGTGCTCAACAATATCGCCTTTCTCTACTGCCAAGTCGGGCGCTGCGCTGAAGCGGCACCGTGGATCTCAGCCGCGCGTGCGCAGTTCGAGTTGCACGCTGACGTTCTACCTCCAGATCAACAACTGACGTTCCCCCTATATATTGATGCCAACGAAGTCTCAGTGGAGATGAGCCTCGGCAACTTCGATGTGGCACGTACGCTGATAAGGCGTGTACGCGCCAACGCGGCCGCGATTGAAATTCCCCAACCCGATGATGCACGCCCCGACCAGCGGGAGATCGTCGAGCAACACGCAGCCCTGGTTCGAGGCGGGATTGATGCGACCATCGCAGAACTCGACGCACACGAGGCGGTGCTTCGAAAACGCGGCCGCTGACGCAGCCCCTACCAGTCCACTCCCGCGAACACGGGCTCGGGCCGCAGCTCGATGCCAAACCGCTGTCGCACCCGATCACGCACGCCACGGGCAAATGCCACCAGCTCAGCGGTCGTGCCGCCGCCGTGATGGACCAGCGCCAGCGCGTGTGCAGTGGAAATCCCTACAGCGCCCTCTCGTTGTCCCTTACGCAGCCCGGCCGCCTCGATGAGCCACCCCGCAGCCAGCTTCACGAGCCCGTCTCCTGCGGGGTACTGCGGCACGCTAGCGGCATCTTTCGCCAAGCCCTCGCGGCAGGCCACCTCGACCACCCGTTGGGCGACAGCGGCGTCGACCACGGGGTTTGTGAAGAAGGAGCCCGCCGAGCGGCGATTGGGGTCGGCGGGGTCGATCACCATCGACTTGCCGCGCCGCAGCGCCAGCACGCGGTCGCGCACCGCCGCGAGGCTCGGAGCCTCCTGGCCCTCGAAACTCCGCACAAGCTCGCCATATCGCAGCGTAGGCGCCCCTCCCGGGATGAGCTCGAGCTCGATCGCGAGGACGACGACGGCGCCCGGATCTCGCTTGAAGGCACTGTCTCGATAGCCAAAGCCGCAATCGTCGGGGGTGAGTCGCTTGCGAACGCGCGCTCGGCGGTCCCAAACATGCACCGCGACAATCCGCTCGGAGATCTCACATCCGTAGGCCCCAACATTTTGAATTGGAGTGGCTCCCGCGGATCCAGGTATCCCCGACAAGCACTCGAGGCCAGCCCACTGATGGAGCACGGAATGGGACACCAGCGGCTCCCATGGTTCACCTGCGGCGACCCATAACCGGACCCGTTGTCCCGTGGTCAGCCGCTCGATCCCGCGCAAACAGACATGCAAGACGAGGCCATCCCATCCGTCATCTCCAATGACCAGATTGGAACCGCCTCCCAAAACCAACACGGGCAAGTGTTGCTGATCGGCCCATCGCAACGCATCGATCACCGTCGCCTCATCGCGTGCTTCCACGAAGTGCGTGGCCCGACCACCCAGCGCGAGGCTGGTCTTCGGCGACAGTTCCACGTTGGGAATCACGGTGAGCGACACTTCCGTGAGGCTATCCCGACCCAGACCCACAACAAAACACCAGAGCACTGAGCGTACCCTCTTTGGGCCATATCTTCCCGAATTCGCGATCGTGTGGGGCTGTAGCCCCCAACGGAAAACGGAGGCAATTCGTGGCTCGTCGCGGCATTGTCAGGGTTTCCCGAGGGTGCATCTGACCCCTACTGGATGCGGCGGTCAGCCGCCAGGACCTACGCAGTCGATAATGAAATTCGACGACGATCCTGACCGCGCCGCCGTGTTGCATCTGTGGTCACCGCTACAATGCTAGGTGTCACTAAAGTCGACCACTGGCGTTGCACAGTGGAATGACAACCCAAGGCGACGATGCAATTGACCGTTGCATCGCCGCGTGCGAGCTGACCGTCCAATCGGCAGATCCGCGCATCGAAGTGCCACTTTGGGACACCCGTTTCCATCACCGAGAACCATCGTTCTCTGGCGACCAACGGCATTCCGCGTGTGGTACGGTGACGTCGTGCCAAGTGGGGATCTAGCGTTGGAACCAGTTCAAAACAGCAACTCAGTCGCGGGCGTAGGCCCAACTCAAGCAACTAACCCTGCCAGTGGTGCCACTAGCCCGGGCACTACCCAAGCAGTGGATCAGGGCGCCCGCCCAACAGTTGCCCAAGTTAGTGCACCAGCAAAAACTACCGCTGTCACACCACAGCCGGGTTCGTTGAAGAGTTCTATTGTTCAAGCCGCTATTGAGCTTGGTACGGAACTCGGCGAAGACGGCCTCACCATGCGTGGAATTGCCGCCCGCCTCGGTGTGAGTGCCACAGCGCTGTATCAGCACTTTGAGGGCAAAGCGTCAATTCTGCGGGCGATTCGTTTTCATGGGCTCAAGCTCATGAACAAAGAGATCGCGACCGCATTTGATAGCGAAGACCCCGTGGAGCAGATTCGCTCTGTCGCGACGCTCTACATCAACTTTGCCAGGTCGAACCCGTGGCTCTACTCGTTGTTGTTTGATGGCGCGCGCGTCGACTACGACAACCTCACCGAGGATGATCGCGAGACCGCCTTCTTTGCCCAGGTCGCGGTGCGCCAAGCGTTCGAGCGCGGCAAAGAGCAAGGCAAGCTTCGGGCCGACATCGACGTGGAGACGGCTCCCGTGCTGATGTGGGCGGCCAACCACGGTCTGGCGATGCTCATGATCACGGGTCGGATCAGCGAAAACCACCCCGCGATTCCCGTCCGCAACGAAGACGAGTTCATCCAGAGCTTCGTCAACAGCGAGCTACGGAGCATGCTGCCGCAGGGCTGAGCGCACCTCGTAGACCCTCGGTACCGCCCCCTTCGCGGCGGTCCCCTGCAGCCCGGCACCATTGGTGTTCGGGCTGTTGTCGTTGAAAAGACGTAGGGGCGTTGTCGACGGAGGTCGGCTCCCGTACAACCTCAGCCGCCTCCGTATGGCTGACTCTTCTGACGATCCCCTGCGACGCTACCAGGTCATGGAGCCGCTGGGCCATGGGGGAAGCGGTCGTACGTTTCGGGCCGTCGATCGACAGACCGATCGGCAAGTCGCCGTCAAGGTGCTGTCGCTACACCAGCTCGAGGACTGGAAGCGCTTCGACCTCTTTGAGCGCGAGGCTTCGGTCCTCGCCACCCTCGACCACCCGGGGATCCCTCGCTACATCGATCGGTTCTCGAGCGAGGCCTCTGGCGACTACTTCTTGGTGATGGAGCTTATCGACGGCACCGCGCTGTCCAAACATATTCGCGACGGGCGACGCATGACGGCCACCACCCTCCGCGACATGCTGGAGCAGGGGCTGCGGATCCTCGACTACCTTCATACGCTGTCACCACCCGTCATTCATCGAGACATCAAGCCGGCCAATCTGCTGCTCGACCACCACGGCGTGCTGCACCTGGTGGACTTTGGCGGCGTGCGCATGGCGGCTCTCCACCAAGGCGGCTCGACGATCGTGGGTAGCTTCGGCTACATGGCACCCGAGCAGCTGCACGGCGATGCCACCCCGGCGACCGATCTGTATGCCCTCGGGGCATCGATCGCGGCCCTGCACGCGGGAGCCGAGGCCGACACCCTGCCGCACGACGGCTTGCATATCGACCTGCCCACGCTGTCGCTACCGCCCGCGCTCGCCCCTGCGCTCGCCCGTATGCTGGAGCCCGACCCCAAGCACCGCGTCCGCTCCGTGGCCGAGGTGCGGGCACTCCTGCGTGCGCCCGCGCCCAAAGCCCCCGCGCCACCCCCCCGAGCCGCGGCTGCACCGACCACCACGCTCGCGACGCCCCCAAAGGCCACCACCTCGCTTGCTCCGATGGAGGGCGTGCGGGCACTCGCCCAGGTTCCCGCACCGTTTTCCGTGCTCGTCTGGATCGTCAGTGGCCTGGCGGCAGGCGGCCTGACGATCATGCAGGTGGTCCTGCTGCCGCTCATCTTCCACATTGCACGGCATTTTGGCCGCAATCGGCAGCCCGACGCCAAGGCACGCATGGAGGGAGAGCTCGCGGACATCGAGCGCACGGTCGTCAGTGCGCGCCGCTCGTTCTCTTACGTGGCCGGGCAGACCAACCCCATCGGCGACGACGACGAGCCCAAGTCCTCGGGCAAGCACCCATAGGCCGCCGCGTATCATGTGGGGGACAAACCGCAAGGGCCCTTCAGTGGTGGTTTAGGCACTACGGCCGCTGCCGAAGACCAGCGGCAAGGATGGCGGCCTGGCGTATACTGGGTCCGCTCTTTTGTATGGCAAAAACCTCGCCCAAGCCTAAACCCAGCGCCAAAGTCAAAACCAAGTCGAAGACCACGTCCAAGTCGAAGACCAAGACCAAGTCGAAGACCAAGACCAAGTCGAAGGCCAAGGCCAAGACCACGTCGAAGTCTCGCAAGTCTCGGGACGAGCGGCTCATCTTGCGGCAGACCAAGCTCTCCGATCTCCCCGCGATTCAGGCCCTGCAGGAGCGTTGTTTTCCTGGTGTGCAGCCGTGGCAGGAGTCGCAGCTCCGCAACCACATCCGCCTGTTCCCCGAGGGCCAGCTCGTGGTGGAGCTCGATGGTGAGCTTGTGGCGACGTCGTCGAGCATGCTGGTGGAGGGGGCGACGTACTCCGACGCACATACGTACAAGCAGATCTCCGACGGGGGTACGATCAACACGCACGATCCCGAGGGCGACACCCTGTACGGTCTCGATATCGCCGTCGATCCCCGGTTTCGTGGTTTTCGAATCTCCCGACGAATCTACGAGGCACGCAAGCGCTTTGTCCACGAGCGGCGCCTTCGGGCGATCATGCTGGGCGGGCGAGCCCCGGGCTATCACGAGCACGCGGCGGACATGAGCTTTGCCGAGTACGTGCAGCTCGTCGTCGCCAAGGAGCTGCGCGACCCCACCGTCGCCGCCCAGCTCGCCAACGGCTTCTTGATCCGCACGACCCTGCCCGGCTACCTACCCAGCGATCGCGAGTCGGGGGGCTGGGCCATCTTGATGGAGTGGCTCAACCCCAACTTCGTCCCCACGGGGGAGCGCGCCCAGCCGCAGCGGATCCGTGTCGCGGCCGTGCAGTATCAGATGCGCACGATCGGAAGCTTCGAGGAGTTTTGCTCGCAGTGCGAGTTCTACATGGAGACGGCGGCGGAGTATCACTGCGACTTCGTGCTGTTTCCCGAGCTGCTCACCACGCAGCTACAGTCGCTTGTCCGCGAGGCACGCCCTGGCCTCGCCGCACGGCGCCTCCACGAGTTCACCGATCGCTACCTGTCGTTCTTTAGCCAGGCCGCCATTCGCTACAACGTCAACATCATCGGGGGTACGCACCTCATCGTGGAGGACGACACGCTCCTCAATGCGGCGTACCTGTTCCGACGCGACGGCTCGGTCGATCGGCAGCTCAAGATTCACATCACGCCCTCGGAGGAGCGCTGGTGGGGGGTCTCGCCAGGCGACGAGATGAAGGTGTTCAAGACCGATCGCGGGCCGATCGCCATTCTCATCTGTTACGACACGGAGTTCCCCGAGCTGAGTCGTATCGCCGCGGAGAAGGGTGCGCGGGTGTTCTTCGTGCCGTACAACACCGACATCCGCCAGGCGCATATGCGGGTCCGCTCCTGCGCCCAGGCGCGCTGCATCGAGAACCATGTGTACTGTGTGACCGCGGGCGCGGTGGGCAACCTGCCCTTTGTGGAGGGGGCCGACATCCACTACGCCCAGTCTGCAGTGCTCACCCCGTGCGACATTCCGTTTGCCCGTGATGGCGTGGCGACGCAGGCCACGGCGAACGCGGACGCGATGATCGTGCATGACCTCGACATGGCCACGCTTCGCCGTACGCGACGCACGGGGATCGTGCGACCATGGTTCGATCGTCGGACGGACCTGTACAAAGTCCGCTACCGCGAAGGCGACACGGAGTACGAGGCCTAGAGAGGCTAACCGCTAAAGGCGTGGGGTGAGAATATTGGCCGCGGAGCGACGATCAAGGCGCGAGGCCGAAGTTGCATCGGGCATGCTACGAGTGCCGAGCAACGCGGAGCGTCGTTTCGCGGGCGATGTTATCGCCGCGCGACCACGGGCTCTTTAGCCCTTGGTGGCGCCCGGCTCGTCTTCGATCTCGGAGACGAGCAGGCGGCGCATGCTTACGTCGAGATCGACGACGCGCATGATGCTGTGGAGCTCACCCGTGCCCACGCGGAGGCGGCTCATCAGCGCGCCGCGGGTCTCACGGAGGAGCGACTTGCGGGCTTTTTCGATCCACCGAAAGGCGGTCGTGCGGTGGACCCGATAGATCGCCCCCACCTGATCGATGTTGAGTCCGTGGATGACCTGATGACGGAGCAGGTTGCGCTCGCGAGGGGTGAGCGCATGGAAGGCGACCTCGAGCGAGTCCTTGAACTCTTTTTTATAGACGCGCTGGATGTAGTCGAGCTCGGGATCTTCGTTGGGCGAGGGCATGGCCCCGAGCATCTCGGCCTCCACGGGGATCTCCTTGCCCGCGTTCTTCTGCCGCACGATGTCGACGATCATGCGCAGCGCCGTGACGCGTACCCAGCTTCGCAGGTCGCCGCGGCCCGCGTAGTCGGCGATCTTCGGCGGCCGCTCGCCACGGGCGACAAACAGCTTGTTGCGCAGTAGCTGGCGGAACTCGTCCTTGCTCAGGTTGACGTTGCCCGAGCGCGCGATCGCGAGATCGATATCGCGACCGTACTCCGCCTCAAACAAGGCCAGCGCACGATCGTCCCCGACCGCGCATGCGCAGGCGAGATAGAGGTCGGCGGCACGCAGTGACTTGAGCGCCGTCGGCTCCGTCTTGACTCCAGCGACCCGCGCGACATGGGCGACGAGATCGAGCACGGTGGGCGAGAGCTGGCCGCGGGCGTCGATGGCGGTGTCCGCGAACTCTTGAAGATCGGCCTCGAGACCATCATGATCGATGAACGCATCTCGCACCGACTCCTCTAGCGCAGCAACAAACGCTGGGCGCAGGGTGCTCGTCGTCATCAGTCAGGACCTTATCAGGCCGCAGAGGTAGGGTACGAGCCCCGACGTCGGGATAATCTGCTCCACACGTCGTTGAATGTCGTGGAAGGACCCACGGTCGAAGCCCCTGCCCTGGGCCCCGTGACACCCGCTGTACCCTGATGGAGCGCGACAACGACCCGGCCGCCGTGGCCAGCTCCGCCACCACCGAGATCCCGGCGAGCGACGAGCCCATCGCGGTCCTGTGCGACCCCCAAGGACTGCCAAAACGCCTGGGTCGTTACGTCCCGCTTCAGGTGATCGGCGCGGGCGGGATGGGCACCGTCTACACCGCTTTTGACACCGAGCTCGCCCGCCATGTCGCGATCAAGGTGCTGGCACATGGACCCGGCCGCCGCGCGGGTATCAACGCCGGGCCACGGCTGCGCCGAGAGGCCCGCGCGCTTGCGAAGCTCACGCACCCCAACGTCGTCACGATCTACGACGTGGGGCAGGTCGGCGAGACCGTGTTCGTCGCGATGGAGCTGGTGGAGGGGCAGACGCTCCGAGTCTGGCAGCAGGAAAAGCAGCGCTCATGGACGGAGCTTGTCGATGTCTATCGCCAAGCGGGTGAAGGGCTAGCCGCCGCGCACCGCCAAGGGCTCGTGCACCGCGACTTCAAGCCCGACAACGCGATCATCGACCTCCGTGGCCGCGTCCGCGTCCTCGACTTTGGGCTGGCCGTCGCGGAG
Organism: Epimenia babai; assembly: GCA_011762755.2. Classification (NCBI taxonomy): domain Eukaryota; kingdom Metazoa; phylum Mollusca; class Solenogastres; order Cavibelonia; family Epimeniidae; genus Epimenia; species Epimenia babai. Next base: position 160,502 of record WURV02196512.1, on the reverse strand, counting down.
TCAGAGCCTGCACCGCCCACGCTTGACGCACCCACCGATGGGGCTTCGGTCGTCGATCGGCTCACGCTCACGGGCGCCGTGCTGGGCACGCCCGCCTATATGTCGCCCGAGCAGCTCCACGGCCGCGCCGCGAGTCCCCGCTCCGATCAATTTTCGTTTTGTGTCGCCTTGTTCGAGGCGCTGTACGGCGAGCGACCGTTTGCCGCCACCACGCTCGACGAGCTACGCGCAGCGATCGGCACGGGGGTCGTCGCCACGCCAAAGACGGCACATAAAATTCCCCCGTGGCTCCGACGTGCGGTCGTCCGCGGCCTGCACCCGGATCCGAACAAGCGCTTTGCCAACATGCCGAGCCTCTTGCGTGTACTGGCCCGGGGCCGCCGAGGCTTCCAACGCAGCGCGGCCGTGCTCGGCGTGGGCACCACCGCGGTACTGATGGTGAGCACGATGGCCCCGCGGGCGGTCGCCACCCTCGATCCGTGCACGGTGGCCGCGGCTGCGATCGAGCGCGACTGGGGCCAGGCGCAGCGCGAGGCGACGGGACGGGCCCTGACCCGCAGCGGCCTCCCCTACGGGACCGATGCATGGTCGCGGGTCGAGCCCGGGCTCGACTCCTACGCCAACGCATGGGCCGCGAAACGGCGAGCGGTCTGCGAAGCCAGTCGTGAAGCCAGCCGTGAGGGGGACGACGCGCGCATCGGGCACGCCGACGACCAGATCGCGTGTCTCAACGGCCGACGTGCCGCGTTCTCGGAGTTGGTCGCGCTGCTGGCCGAAGCCGACGCCGACATGACGGCAAAAGCTTCGTCCGCCGTCGCCCAGCTCCCTGCCCTCCGTGCATGTGACGAGGCCGCGCATGCTCTGGCGGGCCGCTCGCCCACGATGGTCGGAGGTCTGCGGGCGCAGCTCGGTCGCGCCCACGCACTACAGCTCGCGGGTCGCTACCCGCGGAGCCTCGAGGAAGCCGAGGCCGTGGTCGCGCGGGCGCAAGAGCTGGGCGATGACGCCCTGCTCGCCGAAGCACTGCTGCGCACGGGCATCGCCCACGAAAAAATGGCCGCGTATCCCGAGGCGGAGGCCGCTCTATCCCGCGCGGCCATGCTCGCCGTAGAGGCCAAGCTCGACGATATCGCGGCACGGGCCAGCGTGGAGCTGACCGGGGTCGTCGGCTACCAGCTCGTGCGATTCGAAGACGGAGTCGCGTGGGCTCGCCACGCCCAAGCGGCGGTCGCCCGCGCCCGCTCCGAGCCACCCGTGCGCGCCCGACTGTGGAGCAACTTGGGTGCCACCTACGATCGCCACGGCGACCTACAGCGCGCCCGTGACTACTACGCCAAGGGGCTCGCGCAAGTAGGCGATGCCGATGACGACCTCTCGCAGCAACTGGTCGCGAGCACGCTCAACAACCTCGGCAACGCACAAGCGAGACTCGGTGAGCTCGAACAAGCCACGATGCATCTGGAGCGCGCGGTCGCCCAGCTCGAAGCCCTGCGTGGGCCAGCGCATCCCGAGGTGGCGATCACCCTGCTGAACCTCGGCAGCCTTCAGCTCGACCGCGGCGACCTTCAGCGTGCGCAAGACCACCATCGGCGTGCCCTAACCATCGCCGAGCAGGCGCTCGGGGCCGACCACCCCGTCGTCGCGACCGCGCTGACCAACCTGGGCATGACGCTGCAGGCCGCAGGGCTGCCCGCACAGGCACGCCCGGTATTCGAGCGGGCGGTCACCGTACTCGAAAAGGTGGTGGGCACCGAACACCATCGCACCGCCGTCGCGCTCAACAACCTGGGAGAAGCACTGCGAGACCTCGGCGACCCCGAGCAGGCGCTGATCCTCCACCGTCGAACGCTGTCGATCTGGACGGCGGTCCACGGCGCGGACCATCCCGTGTTGGCGTTTGCGGAGAACAACATCGGTCTGGCACTGCTCGCCGATGGCGATCCAGAGCAGGCCGCGCAGTACCTCGAGCGTGCGCTGTCACGACGACTGGCGGCAAAGGCCGAGTCTGCGCTGATCGGGTGCAGCCGCTTGGGACTCGCCCGAGCCCTCGATGCCCGCGGGGTACAGCCCGAGCGCGCGCGGGTGCTCGGCGAGGCGGCCGCGGAGGACCTGCGGGGCGCCCCCGGTCGCTACCGTCGCGAGCAAGAAGCCTTGGCGAGGTGGCACGCGACACACGGTGCAGCGCTGGCGCCTCACCTTCCCTGAGCACGACCACCAAACGCGCTGCACCACAACAAAGGCCGCCGCTCGCAGATCTCTCCACGAACGGCGGCACGCGGCGCAATGCCTACGTCACGAGGCTTCGAGCTCGGACGTGCTCTCGAACGCCTGCGCTGGATTGAGGCGAACGGTGAACTGGGGATCGACAATGAGTCGCACCTGATGAGTGCCTTGGCCTGCGTTGCCGGGCAGGCGACGGCGAATCGTCCACCAATAGCTCTGCGAGCCCGAGGTCTCACCCGGGGCGATCGTCCCAAAGCCGAGGCACGGCGGATCGTTGACGATCGTGCCCGAGGCATCGCAGGGGTATGCGTCAAAGTACAAAGTGTCGTCGTCGAGATCGATCCAGACCTTCACATCGCTCAGCGAGACATTGCCCGTATTCTTCACGCGCACATGCGAGACGAGGTAGTCGCCATCGCCCGCGGTCGTCGTCTTCGACCAGAAGCTCTGCTCGACTTGCAGATCGATCTCTTTGCTATTGGTATGAAAGGTGTCAGTCTTCCAACTGCCATCAAATGCGGCTACGCCTCCGTGTCGGGACATCGTGATCTTCTCCTCGGTGCTTGGTTTGGGAGGGAGGAACTTCCCTCCTCACCAAGGAAGTCGGAAAAACCCTTACGCTGATCACGACAATCGCTCCTTCATCGCAATAAAACTTCACCCCGCGGCCACAGGTGCCCCTGACGAATAGCCCTTGCGCACGCGAATGAACGGATCAGAGTAGATATCCTGCGTGGACTGGCTCGCGTGGATTCGCCACTCCACAAGCCCCTCGTTGGCGTTGACGTCGAGGTCGCTTGTATCGCTCCCCCAATTGCCGCCGTTCTTTCGTTGAAACTTGAAGGTCCAGTTGGGCGCCGACGTCGTCGACACACTCACGCTGCATTCTTCGTCGGTGTCCCCGTTGTCTTGAACCCTATCGTTACAATCGAGCGGCAAGATCGGGCTCATCGCCTGAGTGCAGTCCATGTCGGTGAACACAGCGCCCAGCGGGGTGATGCTGATCTTCCCCGATAACACTGTGCATTCGATTTCCAGGTCGCGATTGTGGATGTAGTAGACGGTCATTGTCGTTGTTCTCATTCCTTCCCGGCAAGCCACCGGGTGACGGTTGTGGCACGGCTGTGGCCCAGGGGACCGAGCTGTCCGAATCCTTCGAGGGCGCGGTGGGCCAATGTTCGCGCGACCGCGGGGTCGCTCGATGCCCGAGCCAGGGCCCACTGGATACTCGCCAGGTTGTCCACATCCCCGGGCTCCGTCTCACGCAGCGCGAGCGCCCGCGTGAGGGTGGCCGTCGCGGCGTCGGGGTGACCAAGCTCCAACATGGTCTCGCCAAGACCCCGCAGCGGATACGCCAGCAGCGGATCGTCGGACGGAAGCGCCACTTCGAGTTGTGCCTGCGCGGCACTGAAGCGGTCACGGGCTGCGTGCAGCTTTCGCTGCGACAGCAGACACTCGCCAATGTTGCTCACGAGCAACGCGCTCCACACGGGATCGGCCTCGGAGACCTCACCCCATGCTTCGAGCGCGCCCTCATAGCGAGAGATCGCCAATGCATAGTCGCCCTGGTACTGCGCGACGCCACCGAGGACACCGAGCACATCTGCCCGCTGCGACGCGGCGATCGAGCCCGAGCGGCTTGCGTCGATGGCCGCGGACGCACGACGAGCGTGGGCTTGGGCGGCTTCGAGATCACCGATACTGAGGTCGAGCTGCGTCAACCCGATCTCAGCAACAACCACCATCGGCGACGCGAAGCTCCGAGATTTTCCAACGACGACGAGCGCCTGTTCGTAGTGAGTGCGCGCCTCAGCTTCGTTCCCGAGCCTTGCATGCAGGTCCGCCAGGTCGAGATGCAGGTACGCGGTGTTGATGTGGTCACCCAGTTCCTCCCCCGCGATCGCCAAGCCGGCCTCGTAGTGCTCGATGGCTTCGTGGTGACGACTGGCCGCATCAAGGGCGAGCGCGAGGTCGAGGTGGGCGGTGATCTGATCGAGCCGTACCTCGGTCGGCGCTCTGTCAACCCACGCCAACACCTCGGCAAACGCATCGAGGGCGACCGCCGTATCACGAATGAGCAGGGCCACCTTGCCCTCTCGCCGCCGCAACTTCATCGTTCGCGCGGGGTCGTTGCCGAGCCGCGCCAGCTTGGCCCGAGCTTGCTTCACCCAGGCCTCGGCCGCCGTGCTGCGCTCGATCTGCACGGAGAGATCGGCCAGGCTCATCAAGATATCGAACGTCAGGGCGTCGTCGTGACTGGCTTCGGCCAAGGTGAGCGCCGCGGAGAGGTCAGCATCCGAAGAGTCGAACTGGCGGGTCTGCAGTCGTAGCCAGCCACGCTCGGCCAGGGCCTGCGCGTGCAGAGGCTCGTAGCCGAGGGCCGCTGCACGGTTGACGACCTGGTGCGCGAGCGAGAGCGCGTCGCGGTGCTGACCGAGCCGACCTTGGGCCCGCGCCGCTGCAAGACGCGCCCGCTGCCGCCCAACACCAACGACGACGTCATCGGATGGCGGCGGCGGTCCGTCGAGCAAGCGCTGGGTCTGCGTACACGATTGAAGGTCGGGTAGCTGGGCGGCGGCCAACGGAGACTCGATCACCGCGCGTGCATCGGCCTTGCCCAGCGCCTCCACCAGCGCACGAAAATGGAGCTTGCGCCCATCGAGGCACGCCGTGCGTCGCTCATAGCCCTGCGCGCCGAGGGTGCGCTCCTCAAAGTGCGCCTCACAGGCGAGCGCCCGCTGGCGAGCCCACTCATCCGCATAGGGGTCGAGGCGCGCTGCGAGTCGTTGCCACGCAAGGTCGCTGGGTGAGACGGCGACGATCGATCGCTGCAAAGACGCCCGCTCGGTCGGTCCCCATGCCGACACCGCCGCTTCGTCGAGGCCCTCGCACGGGCGCTCCTGTGGCCACATCACCGCCGCCAATGCCCCGAGCCCCAGCACAGCGGAGGCGGCCGCCACCGTCCGCACACGAGTACCGCGCCGCAAGCCGTGCTCGAGTGTGGCCAGCAATGCGTCCATGTCCCGATGACGGCACTTGGGATCGTGATCGAGGCCGCGGGTGACCACGTCTTGTAGCCACGAGGGGACCGAGGCACCGCGAGATTTTTTCGCGGGCCACGTCGGGGGCTGCTGTTGCGCGGCGAGCAGCGCCTCGGCATCGTCGGCCCGAAACGGTCGCCGTCCGACCAGGGCCTCGAACAACGAGACACAGAAGCTGAACTGGTCGCTGTGGGCATCGGCCGGCTGCTTGCGAAGCTGCTCGGGAGCCATATACGCCACCGTGCCCACCATGCTCCCGGCTTGGGTCAGTGCAGGCAGCGCGGGGGAGCTGTCGTTGTTGCTGGTGGTGCTCGACTCGGACGACGGCAGCGCAGCCTCGCGTGCCAACCCAAAGTCCAGGACTCGCACCAAGCCGTGCTCGTCCACGATGCAGTTGTGCGGCTTGAAATCACGGTGCACCAGCCCTTGTGCATGGGCGGCCGCCAGTCCGCGCCCCGCATCGAGATACCGCAGCACACACTCGCGCCAAGGGGGACGCTCACGCTCCTGCCACTGCGCCAGAGTCTCGCCGCGGGCCAGCTCCATCGCGATAAACGGGCAATCTTCGATGATCCCCGTGTCGTAGATCTGCACCACGTTGGGATGAGACAGCCGAGCCAGCGCCCGCGCCTCGCGGAACATACGGGCCCGCGCCCGCTGCCCGGGGTCGCGACGGCGACGCAGAAGCTTGAGAGCGACGGGTCGACCGAGCCGCTCATCATGCGCTTCGAAGACCATGCCCATGCCGCCGCGACCCAAGAACCGCTGCACCAAGAACCGACCGAGCTGACGCGAGGGGATCGGGGTGTCGGTGAGATCGGCCCAGGCCACATCCTTGTGCAACGCCGCGACCACCCCGAGCGCCGCGTCATCGGACACAGCGGGGGGCGTGGCCCCGTGCTCGAAGGAATCGTCGGAGAGGGTCTGAGTCATGCGACGGTCGATGAGGGAGTCGGTGTCGGACCCGAGCTGATCACGACCGCGGAGAATTATTTTCGTCTACAGAAGCGAGCCGCGCACACTCCGGGCCCAGCTATCGATGTCATCGGGCACCGCGATGGGCTGTGAGGGCGGCGTCGACAGCTCGTCCAAGATCTCTCGCAGGCGCTCCCGACCACGACGCAGACGGCTTCGCGCGGTCCCGGCTGGAATGTCGAGCGCAGTGGCAATCTCGCTCGAGCTCATCTCTTCCCAGTAGAACATCTCAAGCACGATCTGCAGCTCAAGAGGAATGCGACGCAGCCCCATGAGCAGCACTCGCTGGTTGTCGTGCCCGCGCACAACCGTGCTCGGTCCCGGGGCGAGGTCCTCGAAGGAACACGAGTCGAGTCCCTTGTTGATGCCGTCTCGGTAGCGACGGCGGTAGTGCTCGCGGAGCTGGTTGTAGGCCACACTAAAGAGGTAGGAGCGAAAGCTCGCGTCCTCGCGAATCCGCGTAGACCCTCGCACACAGGCCGTAAATACGTCTTGGACGAAGTCTTCGGGCTCCGCATCGACCTTGTTGGCGAAGAACCGCGAGACCGCGTCGAAGTATCGCTCAAAGAGGATGCGCCCCGCCTTGGAGTCGCCGGCTCGCCAGCGAACCAGTAGCTCGGCATCGCCTTCCATCGGCGCCGAGCGTACTACGTCAAGGCCCGCCGCCGAGAGCGGATCGCGTCCGGATTGGGGGCACGCGTCGGTCGGTGCGATTGCGCGCCACACCGCGGTTGTCTTGAAGTGGCCTCGAGCCTCCGCGCGACGAGAACGCGGTCAGCGTGCCCACTCGCAGGGCGCCCGAACGTCGCTATCTCGGCCGTTCCGCGCACAACCGCGCAAGCGCCACGCCGTCGCTCAAAGACGCGTGCGAGCTTCCATCAACGCGAACCCCAGAAGGTTCAACCCTTGCCACTTTTCGGGGCGCGTCACATTCGGATCGTCGGCCGCAAGACCAATGCCCCAGATACGATCGACGGGGCTCGCTTCGACGAGCACCCGACGAGACGTGGCCTTGAGGAAATCGTGAAGCTCGGGGTCGCTTCTGAACTTGTGCACACTGCCCTCGACCACGATCGCCATGCGGTGCGCGTTCCAAGTGTCTTCGTCGAAGCCCCGAACTCGTCGACCCAGGGCCTTGGCCTCTCCTGGGGTGCGCGCGGCGAGGATCGAGGCGAGCGTCTCATCGTCACCAAACAGGCGAGCCTTGCCCGCCATCATCCAATGCTCGGCCGTCCGATAGCGATGCCCTTCGTGCTCGAACGGCGCAGGAAACCACTGGCTGAACAGCCACGGGCCAACGGCGTGGCCGGCCTTTTTCTTGTGGCCCCAAAAGAACATGAACTTCGCGTGCCCGCCCGCGACCATGGCCGCGTGCAGCTCCTCCACCGTTCGCGCGCGAGTCGGATCGTCCACCGTTGCACAGTAGCTGCGACCGCGACGAGCCGATAGAGCCGGGTGGACTCATCGGCGACCGCCGCGTGTCGCGGGCCACGGTGTCACCCCCAGCGCGTAGGGCAGCAGTCGCACGATGTTGCGTGCATCATCGATCCCACGATGGGCCGTGCCTTCAAACGAAAGGCCCACGTGGCGAAGTGCACCGCCCACGCCCATCCTCCGCCCCGCAAGCGCACCAAAGCGCTCTTTGATGTTGAGGTGCTCGGCGCCCCAGGGCAGCTCGATCCGCTTGCGACCGCACTCGCGGCGAAACTGGTTGCGGTCGTACGCGCCCCAAGACGCGAGCGTGACGGGCTCGGGAAGCCAGCGGCGCAGCGAGGTCATCGCCGCCCGCAGCAGCGGCGCCGACTCGACATCGGCTTGGGTGATCGAGGTCAGCTCGGTGCAAAACGCGGTGAGCTTGGGGTGCCGCACGGGTCGAACGAACGTCTGAAACTCGTCGCGTGGCAATAAGGTAGTCGGGTCCACCAGCACCGCGCCGATCTCAATGATCTCGGTTTCCTCGCGGGGGATGGCATGGTGTTCGTCGCACGTCGCCTCTAGGTCGACGACGAGGTAGGGTCGATTCATCGTGGTTTCCTCTCTCCCTACAGATACGGCCGACATGGCCGCGGCGCCCGGACTCGATCCCGGACATCCGCTCGATTGGGGTCACTACGTCGCCTGGCTGGTCGCAGAGCACGGAAGCCTTGCCGCCGTCGCCGAGGCCCTGGCGGCCCAGCGGAGCTACGACGACGCCATCGCCAGCATCGAGCGAGCCCTGCGACGACTACGAACGCGGGGGGTGACCGACGGCGGCAAGTGGGGCCAGCGGGCGCTGCGGGCCTTCGGCCTGCCCCGCGATGTGGACTCTCGCGTGCGTTGGATGGGCCAGTACCACACGCGTTTTACCGATCTGCCACGCACGGTCTGCCTCGAACTTCTGCGCCCGTGGGATCGCCCGCCCGTCTCCGAGTCGCCCGCGCATGGTTGGGTGCAGCTCGGCCTGGCCAGCGTGGCGCTGCGCGGTCGGGAGCGTGAGACCGCGGCGGAGCACCTTGCCCGTGTCGAACGCATGGCGACCGATGTCGCGATGGTGGAGTGGCGGCTTGTGCAATCGTTCTTCATCAGCCGAGACGATCCCGAGCACGCACTGTCGCTCGTGCAGCACGCCGAGGCGTCGCTCGCTTCGCTTACGATGGAGCCCAAAGACCGCGCGTGTTACCAGGCCCGCTGCGCCGATTCCCTGGGCTGGCACGACAACGTTGTGCGACGCGATCACAAGGCCGCGCACGATCGCTATGCCGCATTGCCGAGCGATGGCCCGCCGTTCGCCCTGGTGCGACGAAACAACGGCCTCGGCTGGAGCCTGCTCAAGCTCGGCGACCGTGAAGGCGCCCACGCGTGCGCGCTGCGGTCGGTGGAGGCCGCGGGCGACGGTGGCTTCCTGCGCTTGCGGGTGATGGCGCTCAACCTGCTCGCGGCCACGCTCGACGAAGCGCAGGCCGCCGCGACTCGGCAGCGCGCGATGGAGATCGTGCGGCGGCTCGACGACGAGGAGCTACGACTGCGACTGCTCCGACGCAGCGCGGAGCAGTGACCCAATGATCGCGAGGGCTCGGGAGCTACGCCGCGCCGACGAACTCGAGCTGCCGTGCCTCCAGCGTCCGTACCCGATCGCGGATCTGCGCCGCCTCTTCGTACTTTAGATCCGCCGCAAGGCTCTGCATCTGCTGCCGCAGCTCTTCGATCCGCGGACCGATCTCCTTGGGCAAGAGCTCGCCGTCGGTGATCTCGCCAACCCCCACGGGGATCATCTGTGGCGCGGCCTTCTTACGGCTGGGGCGAGCCTCGCCCGCCGTGCTCTTTTCGTTCTGCAGCGGACTGAGCGCGCGACGGGTGCTCTTGGGCGTGATGCCGTGCTTTTGGTTGTACTCGTGCTGCACGGCACGACGCCGCTCGGTCTCGCCGAGCGCCGCTTCCATGCTGCGGGTGATCCGGTCGGCGTACATCATCACGCGGCCCTCTTCGTTGCGCGCCGCTCGGCCGATGGTCTGAATGAGCGCGGTCTCGGAGCGTAAAAAGCCCTCTTTGTCGGCATCGAGGATCGCCACCAGGCTCACCTCGGGAATGTCGAGGCCCTCGCGCAGCAGGTTGATCCCCACCAGCACATCAAACTCGCCACGACGCAGGCCCGCGATGAGCTCCACGCGCTCCATCGTGTCGATATCGGAGTGCAGGTAGCGCACGCGAATGCCGAGATCGGAGTAGTACTCGGTGAGGTCTTCGGCCATCCGCTTGGTGAGGGTGGTGACAAGCACCCGCTCGTCTTTCTCGGTCCGCGCTTTGATCTCATCGAGCAGGTCATCGACCTGGCCCGAGATCGGTCGCACCTCCACGATGGGGTCGAGCAGGCCCGTGGGGCGGATGATCTGCTCCACCACCACGCCCGCGGTGCGCTCGAGCTCGTACTTTCCAGGCGTGGCACTCATGAAGATCGCCTGCTTGAGCTTGCCTTCCCACTCGTCGAATTTGAGCGGCCGATTGTCGAGCGCGGAGGGCAAGCGGAAGCCATGCTCCACCAGGGTTTCCTTGCGGCTGCGATCGCCCTTGTACATCGCGCCGACCTGCGAAACGGTCTGGTGCGACTCGTCCACCACCATCAAGAAATCATCGGGGAAGTAGTCGATGAGCGTGGGCGGTGCCTCGCCCACCTGCCGACCCGTGAGGTGCCGTGAGTAGTTTTCGATCCCCGAGCAATGCCCCATCTCCTCGAGCATCTCAAGGTCGTACATCGTGCGCTGCTCCAGACGCTGCGCCTCTACCAGCTTGAGCTTGTCCTTGAGCTCGGTAAGTCGCTGTTGCAGCTCCACCTTGATGCCCTCGATCGAGCGCCGAAGCTGGCTCTGCGGGGTCACGTAGTGGCTCGCGGGGAAGATCGTCGCGCGATTCATCGTGTCGCGTGGCTGGCCGCGTAGCGGATCGATCACACGAATCGCCTCCACCTCGTCGCCAAAGAGCTCGATGCGAATGGCCTCGTCGTCCGCGTAGGCGGGGAAGACCTCCACCACGTCGCCGCGGACCCGAAACGTACCGCGGTGAAAGTCGATGTCGTTGCGCTCGTACTGCATCTGCACGAGCTTGCGCAGCAGGTCATCGCGATCGATCTCATCGCCCACCGTCACCTGGGCCGTCATCCCCAGGTAGGCCTCGGCCGCGCCGATGCCGTAGATGCACGAGACGCTCGACACGATGATCACATCGCGCCGCGAGAGCAACGAGAACGTCGCCGCATGTCGCATGCGATCGATCTGCTCGTTGATCATCGAGTCTTTGTCGATAAACGTATCGGTCGAGGGGATGTACGCCTCGGGCTGATAGTAGTCGTAGTACGACACGAAGTACTCGACGGCGTTGCGTGGGAACAGCCCCTTGAGCTCGGAGTAGAGCTGCGCCGCGAGTGTCTTGTTGTGCGCCAGCAAGATCGTGGGGCGCTGCACTCGGTTGATCACGTTGGCGACCGTGAAGGTCTTGCCGCTACCCGTGATCCCGAGCAGGCACTGCGCCGCCTCGCCGCGCTCGATCCCCTCCACCAGCGCGTCGATGGCCGCGGGCTGGGCTCCCGCGGGTTCGAACGGCGCGACCAGCTCAAACGGTCGCGAGTCGGTCGCGCGGGGCAGCTCGATCTCCCCTGGGCGCCAGTCTTCACCCAGGTCGATCGCGGCGGGAACCTTGCCGTTGGCGGACATGCGCGGCAGCGTAGCAGCGGGCCGCCCCACGCGGGTCCGCGCGCGCCCGCGTTCCTGACAGCACGGTGGCAGGAGGGGCGCCCCCCGTGCAACGCCAACCCTCACGCGAGCCGCGATCTTCGGGTCGGGCGCCGTCAGATCTGGTATGAGCGCCTCGATGCAAGGCCTGTACGCGATCGTGGATGTGCCCCACCCCCACGGCCACTCGGTTGCCGACATGACCCGTGCCGTCCTCGGTGACCGCATCCAAGGCGGCCGCGACGGGGCATCGATCGTGCAGCTTCGGGCCAAGCGCGCCAGCACCGACGAGCGCATCGCGTGGCTGCGACAGATGGCTCCGCTGTGCACCGCGGCTGGCAGCACGCTCATCATCAACGACGACATCGAAGCGGCGATCGCCGGGCCCGCCGACGGCGTGCACCTCGGCCAGGACGACGCGGGCGCCGACGACATCGATGCCCTGCGATCGCTGGCTGCGCAGCGCGGCCGACCGAACCTGCAAATAGGGATCTCGACACACGATCTGACCCAGCTCCGCGCCGCGGGAAAGCAACGGCCCGACTACCTCGCGCTCGGGCCCATCGCCCCCACCCGCTCCAAGGCCAACCCCGATCCCGTGGTCGGCTTCCCCCAGCTGCTCGACGGGTGCCGCATCACCCCTCGCCCGCTCGTGGCGATCGGCGGCATGGATCCCCAGACGGGACGGCATGCGATCGAGATGGGGGCGACGTCCGTCGCGGTGATCGGGGCGCTCCAGCATGAGCACCTTGCCGAGACACAGGCCGAAGCGATCTCCATGTCACGGATATTTCGGGACGCCGCGGCGCCACTTTCGATCGACGAGGTCCACCGCCGCATTCCCGTGTTGCCGCGCGAGCAGCTGGCGGAACTGGCCCGCTGGGGCGACGCGCTAGGCGTGCATATCGGCCTGGGCCTGCCCGCTCGTTTTGCGCCGCGAGTGGAGGGCGATCGTCCGCTGTATCGGCCGAGCGACGTTATCGACCTCATCTCTGCCCTGGGAAAGCTGCCCGGGCAAAGCTGGGAAGAATGGTCGAAGGCGGACAACGAAGATGCTGGGCCGCTCATCCAGCTCCGTCGGCCGTAGCCTGACACCGATGCCGCGGAGCGTTTTGCCCCAAGGCGCAGGCGTTCCCTAAGTCGGCGTCCCGATTTTAAGGAGATTTCCCGCTTGCGAATGCCGCAGGGTCACCTACACCAATTGTAGGGGTTAGGTTTTCATGTCGGTACGCAGCAAAACGTTTGCGATGGGTCGCTCGCCGCGTGTGCGAACGGGCCCGTTGCCGCGACTGCCATCGTCGGCCCTCAGTGGCGCCCGCACCCTGGAGTCGGCCACATTGCCCGTCGCGATCGTGTTCGCGCTCGGGGCTCTGGCCGCCATCCAGCTTGCGCTCACCTGGTGAGCCCGACGACGTTCAGTTCCCTGTCACGCACGTGATGGGCGGCTGCTCGCGTCTGCATTGCAGGTCGACGACTGGCGCGATCGCATCGACGAAAGTCATTTGCGTCGGGTGAGTCCCCGCGCCCACCTAAAGCTCGGGAAGGGGCTGGGCGTTTTCGTCAAAAATTTGCGTTGGGCACCGCCGACATGAACTGCTGGTGCGGTGATTGTGGAGGTGTAGATGTGCAACGGATATCAGAGCAGGCGCTTCGCGGTGCGACGACGCTAGAAGATCGAACGCTACCCGCCGTGATCGTCGGTGGTTTTGTCGTATTGGCGCTCATCCAATGGGCACTTGCCACCTGAGTGACCGCTGGACGAACAGGCTGAACACGCGTCCGCGAATGTATCGCGCGCAGGTCGGGCGCCGTATCATCGTTTGGCCGCGTGTCGAACGAAGAGCCCCCACCCTCGAAGCCGCCCGGACCGCCCTCGCCCCACCCGAAGCGTGAGGCGTCTGCGGGTCGTCCCGACAACAAAACCAAATTGGGCGTCGCTCCGCCGCCCCTGCTCGCGCAGATCAAAGCCAAGCGCAAGACGGCTGCAACACCGCCGCCACTGCCGACGCCGAAGTCTTCGAAGCCGCCGTCGAAGCCCGCACCTTCGGCCCCACAAAACCCGGCGAGCCGCACCGCGACCGAGCCGCGTCCGCGCGCCACATCGCCACTGCCCGCGCCCAAGGCTCGCCCGCGCGCCACGTCGCCTCTGCCCGCGCCCAAGGGAAAAAAAGCGACAGCGCAAGGCCGCACCGTAGAGGGCTTTCCCGCCCAGAAGGTCAAGGGCTTCCCACCTCGCAAGCCCGCTGCGCCGAAGAAGGGCGACGACCGACCTCGCCCAACCGCAGGCGAGATGATCGTGCAGCGCGACGGCAGTGCATACGAAGAGGGCAGCACCATCGCGGTGGATGCCCGCGCTCTGCACACGCCCACTGCCGTCCTCCAGGCCTACGCCGACGATGCCCTGCTGGCGATCGCCGACTACGAGCAGCGCCTCCAGACCGAGACGGAACCCGAGCAGATCGGTCGGCTCCACTATGAGATCGGTCGGCTGTTCGAGGCCGCCCTGGGCAACCTCGATCGTGCATCGGAGCACCTCGATAAAGCCCTCGCAGGCATGCCTACGCACCTGCCCACCGTCGTCTGCGCCCGCCGAGTACGCCTGCGTCGCGGCGATGCGGCGGGGGCCCTGGAGCTCTTTGATCGCGAGATCGATCAATGCCCCGACCGCGCGCGCAAGGCCGCGCTGTGGTTTTCGAAAGCACGGGTTCTCAAGGACACGCTCGACCGCGCCGACGAAGCACGTGCTGCTTTTGCGGCCGCGTCCCTGGCGGTGGAAGGCGACCCCTCCCTGCTCAAGGCACTGGAGCACAGCGATCGGCAGCGCCGCGATTGGCCCGCGTTGTCGGCCGATCTCGCGGCCCTCGCCAACGCCGTGCAAGGAGCACCTCGGCTGCGCGCCACGGTGGTCACGCAGCGAGCCCGGCTGCACGAGATCCACACCGACGACGCGGACACGGCCGCGGAGCTGTACGAGTCCGCGCTGACGATCGATGGCGGCTCGGGTCCCGAAGTCCTGCCCGTGCTGCGACGATTGCACGAGCAGCGGCAGCGCTGGGGCGAGCTCGTGCGCGTGCTCGAGCGCGAGGCGGAGACGACGACCGACCCCGAAACACAAGCGGCTGCGCTCTATCGGATCGGTCGAGTGCACGCCGATCGCTTGGGCAATGCGGCCGAGGCGGTCGAGTACTTCTCGCGCTCCAACGACACGGTCGCGCGCGCCACCACTCTGGCCGCGCTCGCGGAGCTGCATGCCCGTAGCGGTGACCATGCCGCGCTCGCCTCCAGCCTCACCGAGCTCGTCGAGCGCGTCGGCGACGAAGCCCAGCAACTGTCGATCCTCTTGCGCCTCGGGCGGCTGTGCCATGAGCAGCTCGGGGATGAAGAAGCTGCGATCACGGCCCTCGAGGCGGCGCGGGGAATCGCCCCTGCCGACCCCACCGTGCTTCATCTGCTAGCCCCGCTCTACCGCCGAGCCGAGCGCTGGGACAGCCTTGTGGAGCTGTACGTGGCCGAAGCTACGGCGTCGCGGCACACGCCCTCGCGCGCGCAGGCCCACGCCCACGCCGCGCAGATCTTGCAGGAGCAACAACGCTACGAAGAGGCGACCGAGCATCACCGCCACGCGCTCGACCTCGACCCGAGCCGCCACGACTCGATGCGCGCGCTCGTGCAGCTCTACGACCGCGCGGGCGCCCATGAGCGGCGCATCGAGCTCTACGAGCAGTTCCTCGAGCGCGTCGACGAGCCGCGGCGGATCACGTTCTTGCTGGAGATCGCCCGGATCCACGCGGGACCCCGCAACAAGCCCGACGATGCCCTCAGCACGCTCAAGCGCGTGCTTGCCCTGGCCCCGCAGCACCTCGGTGCGGTGCACATGATGCAGCACGTCGCCCAGGGGGCCGATCGGTGGAAGCCGCTCATCGAGGCGCTGGAGCTCGAAGCCACGATCACCGACGACACCACGCAGAAGGTCATTGTCGGTCATCGAGTGGCGGAGGTGTTGGAGACGCACCTCGGTCGGCCCGCGGATGCGATCAGTCGCTATCGCAAGGCGCTTGCGCTCGATCCGACGCACCGCCCGACCCTCGCCGCGCTCGCGCGGCTCTACACGGTGGAGCAACGCTGGGCCGATCTCGCCGCCACCTACGAGCAGACACGTGCGCTCGACCCGACAGGTGCGAGTGCGTGCGCCCTCTTGCAGCGCATGGGTCAGCTCTACGAGGGGGAGCTCGCCGCGATGGACAAGGCGATCGATTGCTATCGCCGCGCCCTCACCATCGACCCCCACGCACCACAAGCCGCGGCCGGACTTGCGCGGATCTTGGGCCAGCACAAAGACTTCGCGGCGCTGGCCGACCTCCACCGCGAGCAACGGACGCACGCCAGCGACCCCGACGACAAGCTGCGCTTTGCGGTCGCCGCGGGAGAGCTCTTTGAAGAGCACCTCCACGACCTCGAGAGCGCCACCCAGGAATACGCGGCCGCGCACGCCCTTGGGCCGCAGCACCGTGCGACCACCGAGGCGTTGCGTCGGGTGCATGCACAACAAGGCCAGTGGAAGACGCTGGCGGAGACGCTCGAAGCCGAGGGGCCTGAGCACGACGACCGAAGCCAGCGGATCGCCGACCTCCTTTATGCGGCGGAGATCCGAGCCGAGCGCCTTGACGACCCCAAGGCCGCGATCGCCGATCTGCGTGCGGTGCTCGGCTACGACAGCGTGAACGTGGCCGCACTGGTCGCGCTCGAACCACTGTTGCTCGCCCTCGGCGACGATGAGGGCCTGATTGAGCTCTACGGCCGCCAGGTCGAGGTCTTTGATGATCCGGGGGCCAAGGTCGCCGCCCTGCACGAGCGCGCGCGCCTGCTGGGCAAGCACCATCCCGAGCGGGTCGAAGACCTGCTGGCCATCTACTCGTCGATCTTGACGGTCCGCTCCGACGACCATCGGGCCCTCGACGCCCTCGAGACCCTCGCGCTCGAGCACGGCAAGACCAAAGCACTGTCGGGCGTCGATGCTCGCCTCGCCCGCCTGGCACCTCGCGCCGATCTGCGCGCCGCCTACCTGACGCGCCGCGCAGAGGCGATGGAGGTGGGTGGCAATCCCGAAGCGCTGGCGATCTATCGCGAGGCGCTGCGGCTCGACCCGCACAATCGCGGGGCGCTACGTGGGCTCACCCGCATGGCGGAGCTGCTGCGCGACCACGAGGCTCTGGCCGATGCCGCCGAGCGCGGGGCCGAGAACGCAAGCTCCCCGCAGGCCGCGGCCGATGCCTGGGTTCGGGCGGCAACGATCAAGAGCGACCAGCTCGAAGACCACAACGCCGCGATCGAGGACCTCGATCGTGCGCTTGGAAAGTGGCCCGACCATGAGGCGGCCGCCACCACGCTCAGCCGGGTCATGCGCCAGCTCGGCCGCCATCGCTCGCTCGTCGAGCGCCTCGTTCGCACGGCAGAGTCGGCCACCACCGATGCGCGGCGTACCGCCTTGTGGCTCGAGATCGCCGCCATTCAATCCAAAGAGCTCGACAGCACCAGCAGCGCCCAAGCTTCTTTGGAGCATCTGCTCGGCGCCCAGCCGCGGTGCGCCGAGGCCATGGTCGCGCTCGCGCGGCTGTACACCGACGATCGCCGCGACGAAGAAGCGATCGAGCTGCTCAACCGCTGCCTGAAGACCCAGCCCGACGACGCCATGACGCACGAGGTGCACTCGTTGCTCGCACAGGCGCACGAGTCCGCGGGTCGGGCCGACGAGGCCTTCTCGCACTACTCGGCCGCATTGCAGGCCTCCCCCAACGACGTCCCGCTCTTGCGTCGCGTCGCGCGGCTCCAGCTCGACCAGGGGCATCACGCCGCGGCGTTCGACGCCGCGACGCGCCTGCTCGACTTGACCACCGACCGCGCGCAGCGGGTCGAGGTGCTGCGCTGGATCGCCGCCGCGCAGCTCGGCCTCGGGCGCGTCGACGAAGCGATCGACACCTTGGCAGAAGCGGTCGCATTCACGGGCCCCCGCAGCCCGGCCGCACAAGAGATGGTGCAGAGGGCCGAGCGCATCGAGCATTGGGAGCGCTACATCGATGCCCTTCGCGGCTACCTCGACGAGCGCACCAACCCGGGCCCCGCCCGCGTCGCGCTGTTCAGCGAGATCGCCCAGCTCCAGCACGAGCGACTCTCCGACGACAACGCCGCCGTCGCCACGCTCTCCCGCGGCCTACAGCACAGCGAGGGCAGCTCCGAGCTGCGCATGCACCTCGCGCAGCGCCTGACCTCCGCGAAGCGCTACGCCGAAGCGATCCCCCAGCTACAGATCCTCGTCACCGAAGATGCCTCGCGCGCCGATCGTTGGCGGCTGCTGTCGCGCTCATTCGGCGAGCTTGGCCACACCCGATTGCAGCAGCTCGCGATGGCCTGCCTCGTCGTGCTCGGCGAGACCCACGAGGGCGAGGCCGACATCCTCCAAGGCTGGCGGCCGCACACCCGCGCGATTCGTCCCGGGCTCCTGGTCCCGGGTGCATGGCCCGAGCTTCAGCTCGGCGGCGACGCTCAGACCGCCGTAGCGAACCTTCTCGCCGCGATCTGCGACGGCCTCGGCAAGCTGCGCCCGGCCGACCTTTCCGCCTGGGGCGTGACCAGCCGCGACCGCATCGCTCCCCGCTCCGAGCACCCCCTGCGGGTCTTGGTCGACCGTCTCTGCTCCCTCTTCTCCCTCGAAGAGGTCGACCTCTATGTCCACCGCCATCGCGGCCGTGGCCTCGGCATCGAGAACACCAGCCGTCCGTCGCTCCTGCTGCCGATCGGGATCACCGACCTCGGCGAGAGCCAGCAGGTCTTCGTCATCACCCAGGGCCTCGCCCACATCGCCCGCGGCACCTATCCCGTGCACCTGATGTCGCCCCAGGATCTCGCGCTCACCGTGACCGCCGCGATTCGGGCCGTTGTGCCCGGCTACGGCACGGGCTCCGCACCCGCCGAGCTGCTCGACGACCGAGCCAAGCTCATCACCCGCGGGATCCCCAGACGCAAGCGCAAGATGCACGAGAGCACCGCCCAAGTCTGCGCTGCCATGCCGCCGCTGGAGGCTCATGTGCTCGTGCACTGGCTGCATCAGACCGCAGGGCGACTGGCCGCCATCGTCGCCGACGACCTCATCGCAACGGTCGAGGCCATTCGGCAGACCGAGAAGCTCGGGTCCGAGCGCGGCGCCACGCTGCTGGGCAGATCGCCCGTGATCGCCGACCTCGTGCGGATGTGGATGGGCGAGCCCGCAATGCTCGTGCGGCGACGGCTGGGGCTGATCTCAGGCGCGGCCGGGTAGCGTAGGCCGTGCGGCCTCGCGCTGCGCTACCGCTACCCGCCGCTACCAGGCTGGCTCGGCTTGCCGAATCGAAAGCCCTTGCCCGAGCTGTCACCGCTGTCATCACCGCCACTGCTCCGACTACGCCGACCCTTCTTGGGCTCCTCCTCGGGCGTCAGGTTGTCATCGAGATCGAACGACGGCTGCCGCTCGGGGTTGCACTCGGGCGGCGGCCCAAAGCCCGTGGCGTCGAAGGTCCACGAGACCTCGCCCGACTTGCGAACCTTGCGCTGCTCGTTCTTCCCAGCGTTGGCCTTGATGCGCACCGTGTGCTCGCCGTTGCGTGCGGGCGTGCAGTACGAGAGCAGGTAGAAGCGCTTGCCCTGGTCCTCGATCCGCTGCGCAACGCGATCGAAGGCCTCCTGCACGTTGGCATCGTCGGCGACGAGCTCTGTGCCATCGCGGCCAACCTTGCTCAGCGCGCTCTCTTCGATCTCCGCGCCTACGCCGATCGCGAAGATCTCGAAGTCGGCATACTCGGGCTGACCCAAGGCCTCGACCATCTCTTCTTCGGTCACTCGCGCGGCGCGATCGGTTCCGTCGGTAAAGACGACGACCGTGCCGAACTTGAGCGGGCGCTTGTCCTTGTCGAGTTCGGCCCGCAGCACGTCGAGCCCCTCGACAACGGCACCGTGCAGGTTGGTGGAGGGGTCGCGCGGAACGTAGCCGCGTAGGCCTTCAAGGCCACCATCGACCGACCCCTTGGTGCCCGTAAAGCGCACCACCGACCGAATCTTCTTGTCACCATCAAAGGCATAGACGGCGACCTTCTGGGTCTTGCTGACCTTCTCGCTGAAGCTCTGGGCGGCGTCGACGACGAGGTCGGCCTGACCCGACTCGGTCACGCTGCCGCTCATGTCGAGCAAGAGCAGCGTGTACATCACCGCCGCGACCTCTGGATTTTGAATGGTCTGCTTGCTCTCAAAGACCGAGACGAGCGAGTCATCTTCGTAGATGTCGAAGTCCTCCGCGACCAAGCCAGGCACGGGGTCCTCGCCATCCTCCACGGTGAAGAACACCCACACGTTGTTGGGCTTTTTTTGCTCGGAGTTGAGGCGGGTTACCTGGAGCCCCGATGCGCAGCCGAGCCCCATCGTGGTGCAGAGCAACACGCACAGGGCCTGAGCTAGCCAGCGAACAACGGCCCCGCTTCGACGAGGTCGAAAGGAGCAGAGCGACAGGGTCGGTTGAATCGGGTGAGTCATGGGAGCCTCAAAGCGATCAGCGCTCCAGGTAGGGGCGCAGGTGGGGAAGCAGGCCGTCGGCGAAGACCTCATGGCCTTGGGCCGTCGGCCGCGGATCCACGGGGAAGCGGCAGCGCTCGCGGACGGACCGCGGCAGATCGAAGAACATCGGCAGAAGATTGACGAGCTCGCAGCCCGCCTCCACCGCCAGCTCGCCAAAGCGCATCAGGTATGCATCGGAGAGCATCGCGCCCTCCACGTGGCCCGCCGCGGGGATCGGCGCGAGCACCACGGGAGCCCGCGCTTCGGCGATCAGCGTGGACAGGATTCGGCGCATCAAGAGCCACGCGGGATCGTCGGGCTCCGCGTATTGCTCGGGATACGAGAGGCCGCGCACACGCTGGGTGAACGCGTGAAAACCGGGGACCTTCTTGTCGACCTCGGCCGTCATTCGCCGCAACAAGCCACGCACGAGCGTGGGCGGCGGGGGCTCGAGGCCAACCTGGTGCTCGGGCTCGGGAGCGGGCGGCGGATGCAGCACCAGCTCATCGCCTTCGAGCGAAAATCGCGGCTTGGGTAGCTGCGTGGGCGTGTCTGGATCGGCGTCGGGATCGGCCGTGGGCACGTTGGTGTACGAGACGAGATTGCGCCCGATGTTCTCCACCTGCGGACACAACAGCAGCAGGTCGTGGTCGATCTCGCGGGCGTGCTGCCGATAGGCGAGGAGCTGCTGGTCGGTACCCGAGCCCGGCAATCCAAAGTTCAGGACCTGCACGTAGCCGCCGAGGCGTCGCTCCAGTAGCTCCGTGAAGCGCTGGGCGTCGTCCACCCCCGTGCCCGCCGTGTGCCCGTCGCCGAGCACGAGCAGACGAAAGGTACCCGGGGGCTTGTCGCTCTGAAGCTCATGGCGACAGCGGTAGCCCGCGCGATTGCACTGCACCTGGTAGCCGCCGCTTTCATGGGGCACGCGCGCACGCAAGCCCGGGATAAAGCGGTAGCCAGTGACGGGGTGAAGCTCGAAGAGATCGGCGGACATCGGGATCGACCGGAAAAGCGGCCAATGAATACCATCGGCGAGCCGCGCCCGCGCACCCGGTTGCACAGGGCTACGGCGGCGCCCCGACCACTCGCGGTTTGGCTCCTGGTACCCCCGTCAAATGAACGACGGCGAGCCCCACGTCAGGTGACGAACGTATGTCCCGTCACCTCGTGGACTCGCCGCGCGAGCGTTTGACCGCAATGACCCGCTAGGTAATGAACTCGTCGACGGGACCATAGATCCCGTCTTTGATGAGCTGCGCCCGATCGTTGACCGGCTGCCACCCGAGCTCGCGCTGGGCCTTGCTCGCGTCGAACACGGAGGCGAAGTTCCGCCCCTTCCAGTCGACGTAGCTCGGCAGGACCGCGTTGGGGTCGCGACCGACCGTCTTGATCGCCCACTTGCCGATCGACTCCACGTACGAGCGCCAAGCGGGCACGGGCACGCGGCGAAGCTTGATGCCCGCGTGCCGCTCGAGCTCGTCGAGGTACTCGCTCGCGGAGATGCAGGGATCGGCGGTGAGGTTGTACGACTGACCGACCGCTCCTTCGGCGTCGAGCATCTTGACCATGGCCGCGGCCACGTCGTCGACGAGCACGATCGGCAGGGGATTGCTGCCGTCACCGTACAAGCGACACACCGAGGTATAGGGCCACTCGGCCACGCCCCAGTGATACGGGTTGCCGCCCGCCCCGAGCACGATGCCCGGACGATTGATCACCACCTGCAATCCGCGCTCGCGGTACAGGTCCATCAACACGCGCTCGTTCTCCGCTTTGGAGCGCGCGTAGGGGTTGGCCGCGAGCATCGAGTCGACGGGCTTGGTCTCCTCGGTGATCGCCTTGTTGGGATGACCGGCGTCGTAGATCGCGATCGACGACGAGTAGATGAACCGCTCCACACCCATCTCGTGGGCAAGCTCGGCGAACGCCTTGGTCGGCTCCACGTCGTACTTGAGGTACTCGGCCCAGGTGTTCCCGAAGCCGCGCGCCAGGTGGTAAACGTGCCGAATTCCCTCGAGGGCGGGCCGTAGCGTGTCGATCTTGGTGAAGTCGCCCTTGACGATATCGAGGCCGAGCGCGACCAGCTCAGGCGCCACACCCTTGGGGTCGCGAGCCAACAAGCGCACACCATGGCCGGCTTCGCGAAGGTGACGGACCAGCACCTTGCCGATAAAGCCCGTGCCACCGACGACCAGAACCTCGGACTTCGGCACGTCGGCGGGGACCTGCACCTGGGTCGCGCCTTCGGGATCGGGCAGGTCGGCCGCCTCGGCCACCTGCTCGGCCAGCTCGATCGCCCCCTTGGCAAGCTCGCCCGTCAGCCGCTCGTCCATCTGGCCGCCGCGACTGTTGTAGAAGCAGCCCACCGCGTTGGCGATGCTGGCCCCGAACACGCCAGGAATCGCGACCATGCCGGCCTTGCCGAGCACGAAGTTCGCCAGCACGCCCGTGGCCTGCACCATCTGGTCGCGCGCCACGTGGGTGACGTTGATGAAGCGATCGATATCGAGGAGCTGCGGCGTGTGCTCCTGCACCACGTAGGTGCTGTTTTCGTAGTCCATGCGGGCCGTGGCTTGCGTGCCGCGAATATGGACGTAGTGCTCGGGGAAGCCGTCGATGAACGACAGCCGCATGCGCACGGCCGTGTTGCCCTTCCAGCCGCGGATCTCCCAGCGACGGAAGAACTTCAGGCCACGCGGCAGTGTCACCTCGTCGCGAGCGTCGACGGAGACGTTGTCGAGCTCGCCGATGAGGTGCATGCAGTGGGCAAAGGAGTGCGGCGCCACCTCGAACAGGATGTTGCGGGGATGGGCCAGCATCCACGCGCCCCACGGTCCGCCCTTGAGCTGCCCCAGCTCCTTGTTCCACACGATGTCGATCTGATCGATCTGCCCGAGTCGCCCGCTGCGAACATCCGCCGCCATGCGCTCGTAGCCCTCGACGAACAAGAAGTTGTGGCTCACCCCAAGCGAGCGGCCCGACTTCTTCGCCGCGTCGATGAGTTTTTGGCAGCCCTCGGAGGTATGGGCGAGCGGCTTCTCGAGCAGCACATCCACGCCCGCTTCGAGCACCTGCACACCCGGTTGGATGTGGGCATGCGGAGGCGTCAACACGTGCACCGCGTCGAGCTTTTCCTTGGCCAACATCTCGCCCAGGTCGCCATAGGCGTTGGGGATCCCGTTGCTCTGCGCCCAGCGCTCGGCCCGGTTGGCCACGAGATCGCAGACGGCGGTCACGCGAACACCCGGCGTCGCGCGAGCGGCCGTGAGGTGATAGTCGGAAATGTAGCCCGCGCCCACGAGGGCGACGTTGACGGTGTTCTCGCTCATACGTTGATCCCGGTCCGCGCAGCCGAAAATAGGGGCTGGCACCCACCCCGTCAAACGCTCGCGTAGAACGGTGACAACGGCAACAAGCGGCCACGGGACGCCGTGCTCACGATCGCTCGCGATAGCTCACGCGACCACGGGGGCTGCGAGGGAACGCTATCGCCCACGATCGCCCTGGGGTCGCTATCCGTCCCCACGGTGACTGAGCAGAGCGGAGAGGCCCACCCCGAGCGGAGCGGTTACCCCAAGCGTTAGCCCGAGACCCGCTTGGCTTGCGCCCTCGTTCTGCGATCCCGAATGACCATAGCCGATAAGGCTCGCTCCGACGCCTACGCCGACGAGCCCGACGACGGTGCCCGCAATCGCAACGATCTTGCGCGCCCGGGGCGAAACCAAGCCACCCTGGATGAGGCTGTGCATCGCCAAACCAGAGGCCACGGCCCCGACTACCCCCATTGAGATTGCAGGCCCTAGGTGTCGGCCGCTGACAACGAGCTTGTCGCGACCTGTACTCTCGTTCGGAGGCATGATGGACAACGGACCCGCGAGTGCGCCTCCGATCGAGAGCATCACGCCCCCGCCGAGGCCGGCCCCAGCACCCATCGCCAGGGTCCGATCTCGACTGGTGACGACCCCGACGTCCCGAGCGTCTTCAAGGTTTTCAACGCCGCCGCCCCTGGCCTTGGCGATGAGTTGATCCCGATCTAGCGCTCGCCGTTCAACCCGTACAGCGCGAACAGGCTCGGATGCTTGCTCGATATGGTCGCTTAGGAGTCTCTCGGCTTCCAGGAGATGTCGGACGTCGCCATCATCAGACCAGGCTTTTCGGTAGGCCACGGAGGCGGCGACGGCCGCTCGCCCCGCGATCTCCAAACCACGGTCGTCCTGCATTATCGCGTCGTAGCATTGGGCCGCCTCGATCGCCGCGTTGCGGTATTCTTTGCGTCGGTAGCGAGCATAGGAGACCAAGATTCTCTCACTGCGGATCCAATTTAGGTGCCGCCGCAGCTCATCGACTTCGGGGCCAAAGCCCTGATAATCAGCAACAAATCGCTCGAGCTCGGGCTGAATCGCAGCCAAACGAACCGGGTCTCGTGTTTTCGAATACGCGTCTACATGGTAGTCAACCGCGGCCAGAATCAAGACTTTCCCCTGTTCGCCGAGTTTCCCTTCTGGCAAGAGTCTGTACGCGTGAAGAATCGAGACACACGCTTCCTGAAGTCGTCCCTCCTCGTGGTGTTGTATCGCCAACCTGTAGTGGTCGGCCGACCTTCGCCTGTTCACCGCAGCCTCGTCCAGCTCGGAAGCGGGCGCCGAGACCGGCTCTGACGCGGCAGGCTCGACGAGTTCCGGCCCACTCCACAACGCACCCACAATTACCCAAGTAAGCATCTGCAAGATTCCCTACCAATAGACGATCGTCTACAGCGGCTTCACTTCTATCGACTTGGAGCGCATGGGGGGACCTTCTCCAAACCGGCGAGTGCGAATGAAATTCTCTATGCAGTCACGTGTAGATTTCGTCCCACCACTTACAGAGGGATCGAAATACTGTCCACGCTCAGTCAACAGGCCGGTGACCGTGAAACGATCGCCGACTGCGTCGGGACACTTTTTCCCCGCGGCGATCGCGAGACTCGGCGGCATGGGTGCTCCCTGGTCTCCACCGCCATGCCGCCGCTTTTTGGAACGGCCCCCACGTCGATGACGGCCGGGACCCTCCTCAGTACCCGAAACGACATTTCCCCCGCCTTCGACAGCGGGCACCACCGCCGCTTCTTCAGCGACCGACCCCGTTGGCGCTCCAACGTGGATGTCGGCCCCTGTTGACTCCTCTGTTGTCGACCCCCCAGCCGTCGAAGACATCAAGCCCACCGTAGGAATCGGAGACTCGGCGTCCCCATCAGATGGAGACGCGACACCGATCCTAGGAGGCTGGGCCGCCTCCATCGTGACCGAAGGGGACATCGCGAAGATTGTCACGGCCGTTGCCGCGGCCGAAACCAGCGCAAAACCAAGCAGAAGGAGGGGTGAGAACGTGGGCCGTGTTGTATTTCCCGAGTGCAATAACGCGACGTCGCCACTGTTGCTCGTGATGAGCGATCCTGCCTCTTGTCGAACAGATGGCTCGGTCCGCGGCATCGCATCGCGATCGATCGCCATTGTACGACCCGACAACGCCGCGGTGGACGGCTCAAGGACCCCAAGAGCAGCGGCTCGCAGCGCCTGCTCAAGGTCACGGACGGACTGGTAGCGGTGGTCGGGCTTCTTTGCCATCGCCCGAAACACGACCGATTCTACTGCGGCCGACACCTCGGGAACAATTCCGCGAAGCGATGGAACTTCTGCCCCAACCTGCTGCTGAAGCACCTTGTAGGCGTTCGCACCCGAGAACGGAAGCGTGCCCGTCAACGCCCGGAATAGCATGATCCCAAGCGCATAGATGTCCGAGCGAGCATCCGCGGGACTGCCCTCGACAAGCTCAGGAGCCATGTATGCGACGGTTCCAAACAGCTCGTTGGTGGCCGTGAGGTTCTCGATGGTCGCCACGGCCGCCTCGCCTCCGAGCCCTCCACCGACGATCTTTGCGATGCCGAAATCGAGCACCTTGACCACACTCGTGCCATCGCTAGCGGTGCACAAGAAGCAATTGGCAGGTTTCACATCGCGGTGAACCACGCCTCTATGGTGAGCGGCTTCTAACGCAGAGAGTACCTGCATATATATGGACTCGAAATCTTGCCAAGAAATCGGTCCATGCTTAGCAAGAAACTGTTCAAGATCCTGCCCCTCAAGCAACTCCATCGTAAAGAACAGCAGGCCTTCGTCCGTTGTCCCAAAGTCCGACGCCCGGACAATATGCTCACTCTCAATCGCGCTCGCCGCTCTGGCCTCGCGCAAGAACCTCCTGCGGTACTTGTCGTTCGCCGATAGCGACGGCAGCAACACCTTGAGAGCGATCGACCGCTCAAGCCGTAGGTGCACGGCCTCATAGACAGTGCCCATTCCGCCCGCGCCCAACGCCCGCACGATCTGGTAGCGGCCGTCGACCGTCGTCCCAACGAGGGGGTCGTCGTCCGCAAGACCAGACCCTTTAGCGAGACGCCGCGTCTCAATATCCGTGTCCGATGGCATGCTCCAGGTCTCCGCGAGTACCGGCCACAGACAATATTCGATGAGAGCCGCAAAGTGACTGCCCCAAAACGGGGCCTGCCGATGGATCGAATGATCCACTCTGTCTCACGCAGCCAACGGCTACCCCCATGGGGAGCGACATCGCCCTGAATGTCGCTCAGACTTCGAGCAACGAGCTACACGACAGCACAATTAAAATCGGGCCAACCCGAAGACTGACCCTGTCCCGTCATGCACGGGGAACCGAAGCAATCACAGCTCGCTTTGCGGCCCGAGGGCCACTCTACAAGCTTTTCACGCACACCGGCTCTCTGGTGCACTCAAGTTAGCACGCTCGGGGGGCTAGATAAAGTCGATATCGCAGCCAACGTACGCATTATCGCGGAACGCCTCGACGGATGTGGGCGAGGGATCGAGCGGATCGGGAGATTGGCTTTGGACGCGGCGCAGGCCGACTGCGCAACCCCGCACGTGGTTGCCACGAGCGCCGGCCCAGGCGCCCACCCGACCGCGGATCCGAATGCCATCGACCCCCATAAACCAGCCGCGCGACCGGTTGACGGAGTAGCTGCTGCCCTCGCGCACATCGATGTCGTTGTCATCCACGCGCACCCGACGGGCGCCACCCGCGATGATTCCACCGCGCTGCACGGGGATGAGTGGCGAGTGCAGTCGCAGCGCGTTTTCAACAATGTCGAGGCGCTGAATCTCGGCCGCGCCCACGACCTGATGACGCAACGTGGCTTCGATCCCGACGGAGAAGTCGTTGATCCAGTTGCCCCGAATTGTGATCGCGGCGGGGAACGAATCGGATCGGCCCGACAGAGCGACCCGAATACCCGTACCGCCAAGGCCGATAAGCCAGTGTCCACTGACCACCAGCCGATTGCGTAGCGCGTCGAAGATCGGCGCAAGCTCGTGGCCCGAGAGCATCGCGGCACCAAGGCGGGTGCGATGGTTCTGCACCGAGGCTTGCACCGCATGCCGTGCAACCCGCAGGTCGAGCGGTGAGGTGGAGGTGCCCGAGCGCAACACTCGACGAAAGTCCCACCGCTCTTCGACCGCGGCCATGAGGTCGGCGGCGGCACTGCTGAGACGCTCCCGAATCTCGTCGGCGCTGCCCTCCAGCGGTGCGGGGCTGAAGCCAAGCACGGTGGCATGGGCGGCCCAGTACCGTTCGTCGGCGGGACCAAAGCCCACGCGATAGGCCCGACGATCGGCCCGCGGCTGCTCTCGGTGGGTCACGAACCTGCGGTACGTGTCGGGCCGATTGTGCACCGCACTTACGTTGAAGATCATGCGGCCTACCCACGAGGCAAGCTCGCGCCGCTCGGGATTACTGAGGCTGTCGACGTGAATACGGCGCGCCCAGTCTTGAAGGAGTCGGTTGTCTTCGATTAGCGCGCGGTCGACATCCTGGATTCGAATGCCATTTTGGCCGCGGGGCACCTGGATCACGCAATCGCGCACACGGACGTCGCGAGACTCGGCGATGTGCACAGCCTGACCATCTTTGAGACGCCAACGTGGATCGCTGTAGTCGACCTCGACGCGCTCAATCGTGACGTCGGTCGCCTGACGAACCTCAAGCACTCGGGTGCGCCAGCGGTAGGCAAAGTCACCCGTGTCATCGACGGCGGGGATCGTCTGCCCCTCCAGGCCGCGGTCGATGAGCCCCACGCCACGCACGCAGACGCTCGAGCTCCGCCGAATGCGAACGCGACCGTGCAGCGTGGTCGCACGAGCGTCGAGTCCCGTGAGCTTGAGCGATCGCCAGCGCGCGAACGAGAGGTTTCCGATCGCGTGATCACCCGGGCGAAAGCACAGCGCCAAGGAGTCGGAGGCGGGCCCGGGCACCAACGCGCCCGCCTCGTCGAGCACGGCACGATCCGTGGCGAGCAACAAGGTCACGACGTCGGTGCCGGGCTCGATCGCCACCTCACCACATCCCTCGCCGCCGCCCCCTTGGGGCAAGTCGGTGAGCGGCGGAAAGGTCGGACGGCAGTCATCGAGCACCGACCAGCCGCCATCGCTGAGGCTCAGCACGGCCAAGCGACCATAGTGATGCGTGTAGCCGTCGGCGGGGCGCCACACATACTCGCCCGTCCCCGGGTCCACGGGCCAATCGAGCTGGCGATCGTCGGTCCCGGGCAGGGCGGCCGTGCGGGCGGGGATCTCCCAATACATGCCCGGCCGCGACACCCCGTCGTCGAAGCGAACCTCGATGCCCGACTCCAGCCGGATCCAACCGTCGGCCGTGACATCTCCCGTTCCGAGCTCCGCGGGGGTCACCGCGAGCGGGCGCACCGCAGCGCTATCCCAGCGCACCACGCGAGGCTGCGCGCCTGCACCGAACGCAGCGGCAAGCTCCGCTCCCAGAGTGCCACCCGGGTCTTCGAGCGTCAGGACATCAGCCCCAACCGCGTCGACCACGGCAAGGATCCCGGGCTGCTCGGTCAGCAGCCACTGGTCGTGGGTCAGCTCGATGCGGTCGCCGGGCGCGAACCCTTGGGCACCGCCCGGGCCGAGGCGATTGATCGTGACCTCGACCGCTCCGTCGTGGGCGACCCAGGAGGCGACGATCGACCCGTTGTCGCGACTCCACTTGAAGGTCGGCGTCGCGGTGGCATCTTCGGCCCCTGGCGCGGTCGCGTCAAAGTTTCCGTCGTGCACCGCAACGCGATACAGGCGATTTTCAAGCCCGCGATAGCCGGCATCCTCGGGAATGCTGCACGGGTCGTCCGACGTGCCTTCCGCCAAGCGCACTTGCATGCGCGGGCCCGTGGCGCTGAGCAGCGCCTCCCACTCGGGGAAATCGGTGGCGCACACAGGCGTCTCGGACTCGGAGGTGACGGGCAAGAGCTCGACCTGCGCGACCACTTGGGTGCGGATCGAGGGGGCGGCACCACCCAGCGCGACCTCGCGAATGCTGGGATCGGAGATCGCATCGATCGGCCGCTCCCATACATGAAGGACGGCCACATAGAGACCCGGGTCGGTGGGCAGCTCGGGCCCGTGCGGCTGATCGGTGAAGTCGAGGTCTTCGGGCCAAGCGACGCGGATGCCATCGAGGTAGTAGCGCCCCGCCCCGATCTGAAGCCCACCGCCCGAGACGGTGAGCTCGAGACCGGGATCGTCCTGCGGAGCACCTACGCGGCCGATGATGTCGATGCGCGCCTGTCGAGCATCGTGGATCTCGATGTGCCGCTGCTCGTTGAGGTCCGCATCGACAACCAGGCCGCCAGCCTGCTGCAGCACCGCGCTGAAGTTCTTGTCGGGGTCGAAGGTCGAACGGGTGAAGTCGCCGGACATGGGTCAGTTCTCGTAGCGAAGGCCTGCATCGAGGCCGTGTCGAAGGAATTGGCGGAGCATGGTGCGAAGGTTGTCTTCACGCCATGGGAGCTGAAGGTGAAAAAACACGCCCATCTCGAGGCCGTCTTCACCGCCGCGACGAAGCTCCGCGGGGCAGGCCTGCGATAGCTGTGCATACGCAGGCTGGGCAGGGTCGAGCGTGGTCCAGGTAGGACGCACGCGGGCGATGGCGCGCTGTCGATGTTGCGGATCGTCGACGCCCTCAAGGGCGAGATCAGGCTGGCATCGATAGCGCCGTGGGGTCTGCGAGCCGGGCGGCACAAAGCTGTAGCGAACGCAGCCGAGCTGGGTGTGCTCGGTGGTGATGATCTCGGAGAAGATGCAATCGCTCGCCGAGAGCACTCGGCACGTGGTCTCGCCCAAGACGGTGCAGCCCTGGAGGTCGACCTCCGCCTGAGGCAGCCGCAGGCCCTGCTCGCGACCGTGAATGACGCTGGCCTCGGCGCACAGGGTCTGGGTGGGCCCCTCCGCCGCGATCGCGCCCAAGAGGCAGTGGGCCACGTCGATATCGAGGGTCGCGTTGGAGGTCTCGGCGCCACCCGCCTGCACTCGGATCCCCGACGTCAACGCCGAGGTCGTGCAGTGGTGCATCGACAGCCGCTCCAGGGTGCCGGCCTGGACGACGACGCCGCCCTCGATCACCAGGCCGTTGAGCCACAGACCCCCCGAGCGGGTCGCGCTGCTGGGAATCGTCGGATCGGTCTGCGCTTGCACGAGGCCGAGGATCGTCGGCCGCAGGTTGTTGGCGTCGACCATCCCTTGCATCCGCGTGGGAACCCCGTCGACATCGATCTGCGGCCAGTCACCCGCCACGATCACCAAGCGCGCGCCGATCGGCAGGTTGATCGTCGCGGGAAGCTCGTGCAGCCGCGAGTCCATCACCACGATGAGCGCGGTGACCTCGGGCCCTTCGGTGGCCAGCAACGTGTCCCAGGCCGTAAGCGCGGCGCTGAGCGAGCCGAACACCTCGGCCCCATCGGGGTCGTCGAGCCGAACGCCCCACTGCGCGTCGAGGTTGTCGAGCACGATCTCGTCTTTGGCGAGCTGCGCCTGGAAGCTCGTGGTCCGATCCCACGGCCCCGCACCGATCGGGCTGGCATGGCCCACCGCATAGTCGACAAGCACCGCGGCGGGGGGTGGTGTGACGGCATCGGGATGAAAGACGATCCGCCCGTTCTCGGGATCGATGTGCACGATCTCGGGGTCCCGCGGCCTTCGGGTGGGCAGCGTTCCCCCGCTCAGGTTGGCAAGATGAGCGATGCGAAGCCGCGGCAGCTCGTCGGGGCCCACCGTCACCAGCGGTTGCGTGGCGCCGTCGATGACGTCGTGCTCCGCGGAGAAGACCTGCTCGACTCCCGCCCCGTCGATCGTTCGCACGCGGACGATCGCGTCGGGCCCGAGCCATCGCATCGGCACGTCGCCGCGCTCCTCCTGCGCAAGCTCCAAGCGAGACAGTGCACGCGCCACATGTTCGGGGCCCGCGAGCGACGAGATGTCCTCCTCGGGCATCGGGCGGGAGAACAAGACCGTGTCACGCCCGAGCGGATCGACGAAGTACCACTCGGGCTCGCCTGCGGCCGCCCGCGCCTGCGCCCGCACGATCGGTCGGCTGCGCAGCGTGAACAGGTGAAGGCCCACGTTGGGCACGTTCCATAGGCCTTGCTCGACATCGGCGGGACGCATGGAACGGTGCCGCTCGATCGCGCGGACGTCGGGCGCATGGGCGTCGATGCCGAACGGACCTCCGAGGTGCTCGAGCGGCCCGGGATCTGCGATGGCCACGGTGCGAGCCCCTTGCCGCACGTGCTGAAGATGCGGCGTGACGACCAGCCGCGAGAAGTACTCCTCCACGACACTGCCGTGACCTGTGAGGTCGCGACCGAGCTGCTCGAGCTCGGAGGCGGTGCCCTTGCGGCGGCGATGGTCGATGATATTGGCGACGAAGGCCCGATTGGAGAAGCCCGTCGCCGTCAGCGGCCGCAGCCCCCGCACCCCGAGCGCTTCGCCGATATAGGGAACGAGCCACTCCGAGCAGGTCTCGATGAACCAGTCGTCGTAGACGGTCTCGGTCTCGAGCTCGAGCGTCCGCAGCTCGTCGGCGAATACACGCATCAACGCGCGCAGGGGCTCGCCCTGGGCGTGGTCGCGCTGCCGAAGAATCGTGGGCAGCAGGCGATAGAGGCGATCGTCGGCGCTCATGGCTTCATCTCCAACAATTGGATCCCGCCGTCACGAACGAGGAGTAGCTCGGCCTTGGACACGGCCGTGCCCGTAAAGCGAGGCAGCGCGGCACGCAACGCCGCCCGACCTGGCGCCAGCGGTGTGCCGTGCCGATGGACGGAGTCGACATCCACCGCCACCACGCCCGGGACGCGATGGATGATCGCGGCGACTTCGGAGACCGCGACCGGCTGTCCGAAGCCGCGATGCTCGAACGCATACGTGGAGGCGAGCGCCTCCCGTACACGGGTCTCGACGTCGGCGCGCTCGTACGCGGGGTCGACCGCGAGGCGGGCGCGGACATCGAAGCGAACCTCGACGTGTCCGCCGACCAGCGCGATGTGGGTGGGATCTTGGGCGCCGTCGATCGCGTCGCGCAGGGTCTGGAGCAGCGGGTCGGTGTCGGCGAACGCTTCGCCCGAGGCCGCGGCTACGGTGACGTAGACGAACGCTCGCCGCCCATCCCACAGCTCGCTCGCCCGCGCCTTGCCGATCCCAGGAAAGGCCCGCGCGTAGTCCTCGTAGTCGCCGAGCGAGACAAGGCGGTCGAGGGTGAGCACGTGCAGCGGCGCGTGGGTGCGTACGTCGTCCAGCGACTCGGGATCGGCCGCTCCGCGTGCGGCCGATGGGTTGCGCACCGCGAACAGGCCTTGCGGGCGCGATTGCAGGATCGTGAGGCGGTCGCTCCCGACTTCGCCCTCGATCCCAATGCCGACACGGATCGAGGCGACGACATTGTCGACCCCCGTCGAGGCACGCGCGCCCCTGATGCCGTCCCCGAGCACCACCTCGGGCGGGTCGTCCCCTTCGGGGGTCTCGATCACATAGACGCGATCGTCGGGCCCCGCGTAGTAGAGCGAGTCGACGCGCTCCCACAGCACCCTGTCGATGCGAAGCTCGAGCTCCGCCTCGGCCCCCGTGGCGGCGCTGATCCAGGTCAGCGGCGCTCGTCGCAAGGAGAACCGCTGATGCACGGCGGTCGCGTCTCCGCTGCCGATGACCGTGTTGGGCACCGCCTGACCATGGGTGGCAAGCGCGACATTCCCGAGCAACCGAACCGAGGTGCGAACGAGCGGCGTGGCGATCGCATCACGCAGGGTGACGCGGGGCGTCGGGCCGCCGCTCCACTGCGCCACCGTGGTCTCGAGCACGTAGTGCTCGCCCGCGGTCGTCTCCCCTTCCACGATCACCGCCCGACCGACCTCCATCGGCTCGACGGCGTCATCGAGGTCGAGGGTCAGCCCGCTGACGCTCGACGCATCGGGTGCTCCGCTGACCGGGAGTTCCTCGGAGGCGATATGCACCGTCGTTGCCCGACGGGTGAAGAAGGCCATCCACATCGGATAGTCGAACAGGATGCTCGTGACGCGCCCCGACAGCGTCCAGTCGGACCGACCCACGACGCCCACGGACGTGACCCGCCCGAGCCGCCACGAGTCGGCGTCTTCGATGCATATCCACGAGTCAGGAGCGACAGAGTCGACCTCTCGCTCGAGGTGCACGCCGCCCGAATTGGGCTCGTCGCCTCCCCCGACCCAGAAGTCGGGCCACCCCGAAGTGATCGGACGACTCTCCGCGTCGGCCTGGCTCATGCCAGAGGCGATGAGCGCTCCGATACGGGTCTCCTCGCCCACCACCGCGAACTCGGGCGCATTGTGGCCGAACACCCCCGCGCGCTGACGAAATGCGATCACGAGCGGCTGCGATGTGCCTGCGCCCCACCACCCCGAGACCGCGGGGGCAAACCGAACCCGCGTGCGTTGCCCGGCCGCGTCGACCTCGACCCCCGTTACCCGCACCCGCGCGGTGGGGTAGTGGTTGTACGTGCGACGTAGCGGGTGCGCGATGACCAGACACTGCCCGGGTTCGAGCCGCGTACCGATCCCCTCTAGCCACACGTCAGAGACCCCGTTTTGAACGACATGCGGGGTCGTGCGGCGGGCTGGGATTGCGTTGTAGCTCGCGCGCGCTTCGATGGCCTCGACGGTCTCGAAGGTCTGCGGCAGCGCGCCCTCGGGCGGAAGGCTCATCACCCCGATACCCGGCTCGAGCTTCACCGCGCCGTTGGTGAGCGGGGTGTCCTGAATCTCGAACGCCAGACGCACGGAGGCGGCGACACCTGGGCTCGGGATGTAGCCCAGCGAATTGGCGATCTCGACGAGGCTGCGGCGCTCCTTGGCGGTGCCGATGAAGCCCTCTTCGAGGATGCGCTCGTCGTAGAACGCCAGCACATCGCAGGCGGCCGCCCACGTGTCGAGCAAGGCGATCGTCCCGTCGTCGGTCTGGCGGGTGGTGAGGGCCTGTAGCGGTCGGCTCACCTCGGTCTCGCCCTCGGGCATGACCGTCTGCGTGGTGAGGCCCGCGATCATGCGCTCGCGGAACTCGGCCCACGTGCCCACCCGCGTGCGCAAGCTGGCTTGGCCGGGAAGCTGCGCACGCCGAGCGGGTGCCTCCGCCGTGCAGCAGTGGTCGGCGGGATCGTCGATGCTCACGCGGTCACCTCCACGGGGTTGCGCACCCAAAATCGGATCTGGCCGTGCTCGGGCATGCTGGGATCGGAGTCACAGCGGGCGATCTCGAGGTCGTCGATGGGAACGCGGCCGTCGGCCAGCGTGCCGCCGTCGGGAGCCCACAGGCGCTTGAAGCGGTGGGCGGGCTGCACACCCACCGCGGTGGGCGTGGCATCGATCCAACGAACACCCGGCACCTCGGACGCCACGGCGAAGATCTCCGAGAGGTACACGGGCTGGCCGAACGTAAAGCGATCGGGGTGAAAGAACCCGAGCGTGCCGTCGGCAAGCCGCCCCGCGCCGAAGCGTCGCTGGAGCACCCGCTGCACTTGCTCGGGCAGGTACCCTCGGTGCAGGCAGACCGACAAGGAGATATCGAGCGGTGCATACGAGGGGCCGCGCACCTCGAGGTCCATCCCCGCCATGCGGTAGCGGTCGAGGAAGCCCCGCAGCTCCTCGGCGAGCTCTGCGGTCATCGGCTCGCCACCGACGAGATCGAGGTAGACGAACACGGTGGTCCAGCTCCCCGTCCATCGGAAGCGGGCCACGGCGCGGCTCACCAAAGGATGACGCGCGGCAACCTCGGACCAGTCGGCCTCGGTGACCGCCCGCTCTTGGCGGCGAAACGCCTGCGGTGCGTACAGCCGAACCTCGTCCACCCGCTCGGGTGCGGTCCCGCCGATCGCGGCCATCGGGTTGCGAATACGCAGGATCGACGCGAGCAGCTCCGCGGTGGCATGGCGCGGGTCGGCGACGATGTGGGCGATAGCCTCCGCTCCCACGTTGCCCGCGGGACCGTTGCCGATGCGGTACGAGGCCACGAACGGGGGCATGCCCGCGCCGTGCTGGCTGGCTTCGATCGAGGCGTCGCTCGGCCGCCGACCCAAGACGTCGTCGCCAAACCGCAGCCACGGACGGCGCGCATCATCCATCTCCACCACGAACTCGGCGGCGCTGGAGCTCGACGACAGGAGGTCGGGGCGGGCACGCCACGGATCGTCCTCGCCCACCAGGCTCACGAACGGCTCGGCCGTGCGGGCGTCGACGTTGAGCATGGCCGCGGCCGTGGCCGTCGCATCGGGAGCCTCCACCGTGAACGACAGCGGACCCGCGTTGAGATGCCCGTGCACATGCGGTGGCGTGAGCCCACCAAAGGTCTCCAGCCGAAGCGGCTCCTCCACGGGCAGCCCGTGATCGACGAGCACGATGTTGCCTCGCGCCACGAGGTACGTCGCCGCTTCCCCAGCCACGGGAATGTCTCGCGTGGGGGCGTCGTCGGGGTGCCAGTGCACGCGCTGGATCTCGAGCCCGGGCCGAACGGGATCGAGAGGATCGACGATGGGGTCGTCCACCGCGATGAGCCGAACCGTCCATCGAATGTCGGGGTCTGCGTCGGCGACGGCTCCTGTGGTCGGGGAGCGCGTCTGCTCGAAGATCATCAGGTCGCCGACCGCAAGCTCGATCGGCAGCGGCGGCGCCTCGTCTTCGGGCTCGGTGGGTCTGCGCACCACCAGGTCGACCGAGGTCGCGCCCGCGCGCAGGCAGCAGTCCTCATCACCCCAGGTGTGCAGCCCGATCTCGTTGTGGGCATCGGACAGCGCGGGAGAGCTGTGCAGCGCCTCGAAGCCCTGCACCTCGCTCATCCGTTCGCCGAGCACATGCGAAGGCACCGCGGTAGGCTGATCGGTCATGCGACTGAGGAACACCGCGCGCGCCCCCAATGCCTCGGCATCGACCCGCTGCCCGCGGCGCAGCGCGAGGTGAACGAACGCCCGGGCGTTGCAGCCCTCGGACATCCGATAGCCGAGCAGCCGCGCGTGCCGACGCACGCTGCGACGCAGGCGGGCGGTGCCGAGATACGCCTCGGTCGCGACCGCGTCTTGATGATGAGCCTCGCGATCGGCCGCGTAGGCGAGCGCCTCCACCAGGGTCGTCCGCAGCGTGGCGGGGGACTGGATCTGCTCGCTCGGCTGGAGCACGGCCAAGCGGGAGAGCATCATGGTGCGGAACGAGGCGAAGTCCCGCGCGAGGTAGTCGAGCTGAGGTCGCGGCGTCTCGACCGGGGGGCACGTGTCCTGCGGCGCGCAATCGAAGGTGGTGGGGCACTCGACCTTGAAGGAGAACGGGACCTCGATGCTGCGGGGATCGAACGCCGCCGCGAAGCCGCCGTCGTCACCCACGAGGCGGAAGCGATAGGTGCTGAAGTCCCCTGGCTCGTCGACGAGCACGAACAAGGTGCGCGCCGCGATGTCGGGCTCGGTCGCGGCGATGAGCGCGCTCAGCCACGTCTGCGAGGCGGCCGAGAGCGACGGCAGGATCGTGGAGGGATCGAGCCCGGCCAAGGGAGCGACCCATGTCGCACGCGGACCCGAGATCCGCACGCCTCCATCGATCTCCACGTTCTCCGCTCCGAGGGTACCGATGGCATCGCCGAAGAACAGACGCACCAACAGCACGCGCTGGCGAAGCGCGGCGCCGTCGGGATCTTCGTGGTCGTCGACCACGATGAGCGCATCGATGCCATCGAGACGCGAGCCGGGCCCTCCCTCTTGAGCGAGCACCAGCGCCCGACGGCGCGGAGATTCACAGGTAAAGGAGCGATTGACCATCGGGGCTCACGCGTTCCGTGTGAGGGTGGTCTGCTCGACCGTGCCCGTGCTGCGCACCCAGTAGGCGACCGTGACCGACAGCTCGTTGTCGACCGCGGCCACGGCGATGTCTCGGACCTCGAGCCACTCGGCGAGCCACTGCTGCATGGCGCTTCGCACAAGGTGCTGGGTTGCGGCCGCGACCTCGTCGGAGGACGGCTCGAACACGAGCTGGTGCACGCCCGTTCCAAAGGTCGGCCGCATGACCCGCTCCCCTGGCGACGTGAACAGCACCATCTCCAAGACTTCGCGAACCCATGTCTTGGCGTCGGCCGGGGTCGCGGTGCGACCCGTGGGGTCCATCCGAAAGGGATACGAGATCGGCATCAGATCCCCTGCACGCGTGGTTGGGTGGCGCCGACGATCGGAGGCCCCTGCGGCGCCTGGGTGCCCGCGGTGGATAGACCGACGCTGGTTTGCAAAAGGACCGGCTGCCCCATGACCTTCACTCGGGTCGCGGGACCGATCCATTTGACGGTCACGCACGGCGAAGGCGGACCGCTCGGGGGAATGGTGAATGCACAGCCCGCGATCGAGTTGGCATCGGTCGCGACCAAGACGGGGCTGCCCAGCGCGAGCACCCGGGTGTTGGAGGGCACATGGGTGACCACGGCGCCATGTGGGCACTGCACTTGCGAGACTTGTGTAAGGAGGGCGGGCATCGGACTTCGGGGGCTAGGTGATCGTCAGAGCGCCTGCGTTGATGTCGACTACGTTGGGGGTCGTCATCTTGATCGTGGCGCCGCTCGTGTTGACCAAGATCCCCGTCGCGTCGATCCGCACGGTCGCCGCAGTGGGCACCGCGGGCGGCAGCGCCTGCACCATCACGCTCCCTGCCCCAGGTGTGTCGTCGAGTGTGATGTCGACACCCAAGCCCGCAATTGTGCGCATAAAGGGCGTGGCCGCCTTGGGAGGAATTGTCTGGGTTGTCCAGAAGCAGCCCGCCCAAATTGGCAGATCGGGATCGCCCGCCTCGAACTCGACCCATACGTTGCTGGCAATCCGCGGCAGCATGTAGAAGCCCTCCATTGGGCCCGCAAACGGCACACACGGCATCGCCCATCCCAGGACGCCCGGGCCAAACACCTGCGAGCACGACACTTGCAATCGACCCATGCGCATGGGGTCGATATTGTTGATCACCGAGCCTCGGTACTTACCGTAGTACTTTGTCATTGCAACACCACTCGTGGCAGCTTCGAGCCAAATCCCGTGCGCTCGAGGTTAAAGGCCTGCGTCCAGCCACCCCGCGTGAGGGTGTGTGTGACGCTCTTTACGTACCAGACGCCACCGTGTGACCACCCCACTCCGCGGACCTCCACGATCTGCTGGGCCTTGAGCACATGACCGTAGCGAACCGTGTCGAGCTCGCCCGAGGCCGAGGCCGCCCCTTCGAGGCTCGCCCAGTGCTGGGCGGTCGCCTTCATATAGGATTTGGCGACGTTGCCCCCCGTGTCGTTGGGCAGCTTCTGTAGGCCGAGCAAAGGAAGGTAGCCGACGGTGGCCGGGACCGCCTCGAGGAACAGCGGATACGGGAGCGACACCACGGGGATCGAGGGGACGTTGCTGTTGGCCTCCTGCACGAACCCGTAGACCATCTTGGCCTTGGTGCCGTCGTCGGTGAACGAGATGTTGTTGACGTTCGACTCGCTCCCCATCCCGAACGTCAACGCCCGCTGCGGCCGACCGACGTGCACCTTGGGCCCGAAGTACGCCGAGCTCTGACCGCGCCTAAACCCGGGCCGCCACGCGAACATGTAGTTGGCATCTTGGGCGATCTTGTTGATCGCAGACAGGAACGTGCCGTCGATGTTGGGGGGGTTGTCGGTGACCAACGGCGGCAGATCGGTGGGCGGCGGAATAACGGTGGGCACGACACCAAACGCGGCGAGCGGAGCCAGCATGAGGTTGACCCGCGCGAACTGAGGCGTGCCCGGGAGCTGGAGCTGCACCTCGATCTGGTCGAGCATGATGGTCACGTCTTCGCCGCTGACTGTCAGCGTGCTGCTCGCAGGCTCGGTCGAGGGCGCCGTCTGATGGTTGGTCACGATGCCGTCCATCAGCGGATGCTCTTCGCTGCCGAGCTTCGCGGTGATCTGCACGCGATTGCCGATCCGCAGCGAGTAGCCAGACAGGACGGGGTAGTCGACGTCGCCCGAGCCGCGGGGGCGATCGAGCGACAGCGCGATCTGAAATCCGCTCTTGCCCGCGTCATCGAGCGTGACGCTGACCTGCTGGATCGCGTCGAGCACCACGGGCGGAGCGGGCACGGTCACGCCCGGGCCTCCGACATGCAGCGCCAATTGACCCCCTGCGAACACTCAGAGGGCCTCCGTTGCGATCAGCAGCTCGGCACCTGGGTGCTCGAGTTCTTCGGGATGAAGCGAAGGGTTGGCGTCGCCAAGACGCCACCAGTTCTCCGCCGAGCCGAGCACGCGCGCGGCGATGAGATCGAGTCGATCTCCCGCCCGCACGCCCACGCGCCCCGTCGCCATCAAGCGATCGGTCCGCGGCAAGAATCGTCGCGTGATGTAGACGATCTCGCGCCCGTCGGGCTCGACGTGGGTGGCGGTGGGGAGCTTCGCGTATCGACTTTGGGGATCGAGCATCGGCCGTCCTGCTTCAGAGGGATTCGAGCGTCCTACGGGCGATCACCGCCGCCACAGACCCTCCTTGGACCTCGGCGGCAAGCGTCTCGCCTGCGACTTGGTTGGCCAGCGACAGCGCGTGTGCAAGCTGTCCCGACGGGATGTCTGCGTAGCGAAGCACCTGCATCCCGAGCGAGACGCGGGCACGGATCGGCGCCAGGTTGGGCGCATGAGCTTCCTCGGAGATCGAGATCTCGGTGAGGACGACGGGCTGCACACGCAGCGGACCGTAGACGAACAACACCAGCGGAGCCTCGGGGGGCAGCACTTCGATCATGCCCTGTCGCGCCAGCTCGAGGTTCTTGTAGGCGTCGTCCGACGGCTGCGAGGCGAGCCCCAAGATCGCGGCGATGTACGAGCGGACCAACGCGGTGTTGGCATTGGGTTCTTCGGTCGCGTCGAGCACCGCCTCGAGCTGCACCGTCTCCGTGGGCGCGCCTGCACGCTGCCCCGCGCCACCACCCGTTGTCGTCGCCGCGATCTGAAAGGACCGCTGCACCATCGCCGGGTTGTACTGAAGAGGGATCGCCAAAGACTCGAGGGTGGACGGATCCACGGAGACGAGTGCGCCCCGAAGGACGCGTGGAGAACCCGGAAATCCAACCATGACTCGGGACAAAGGTAGCATGAGCCCAAGGGCACAATTTCCGGCCCGTAGGATGGTCGGAAGTGGGCATCGGTCCGGTCTTGCGCGTGGATGCCCCCAATGCGCGCAGCAAGCCACGGTGCACGAAAACAGACACACAAATTTTGTATAGATGAGCACGCCACTTACATCGTGGTCGTATTCGCATAGTGCTCGGGCCAAATATGTGGTCTTGAGGCGACAATAAGACACCCGTCTAAACTCGCCCGAATGAAGAACAATCTACCCACGGGCCGATAGCGCCCCTCTCGTGCCGACTTTTAACCCCAAGTACCCCGACTACTACTTCAATACATTGTTCTTGAGCTGTGCCTACTCGGGGGCGCTTCCTCGATAGGCCGAGATCGACAACCGGCCCACTGGACGCTCAGCGCCGAGGCTTTTGCAGTGCTATCGTGTGCGAGTCAGGAGGACGCATGCCAACGGCATTAAGTGCGCCAGGTGTTTACGTCGAAGAGTTGCCTAGTGGGGTTCGGACAATCACTGGAGTGCCAACGTCGGTCGCTGCATTCGTCGGCCGATGTCGACGCGGTGCCGTCGGCTCGACCGAGCGGCCCATTGCAGTGTCGTCATGGGGCGAGTTTGTGCGGGTCTGCGGCGACGTATGGAGCGACAGCGAGCTGCCGACCGCAGTGCAACAGTACTTCCTCAGCGGAGGCATCAGTGCGCTGATCGTTCGTGTGGTTCACGAGGACGCGGCCGCCGATCCCGACGTTGCAACGTCGGCGGTGTTCGACCTCGGGGGCGGCCTTCTGCTCACCGCATCGAGCCCGGGTTCGTGGCCCAACGACCTTCGGGTCACGGTGACGTACCCCGTGGCTCCGCTGGAGCCCGCAGATCCCCTGATGTTCCACCTCGTGGTCGAACGACAGATCGACGCGACTACCTTTATAGAGGTTGAGACGCACCGCCAGCTCTCGGTCGACCCCAACTCCGCGCGCAACGTGCAGCGGGTGTTGCGGGCACGCTCGGCGATTCTGCGGGCATCCACCGACAGCCCTCCGCGGCCGGCCGAGGTCTCGCAGGATGTGCCATCGACCGATGGCGAGGATGGTGCTGCGCCGACCGTCTCCGAGATGGAGGCCGCGTTCGGACGGCTCCAGTTCGCCGACATCGTAAACCTCATCTGCGTGCCCCCGTATGCGGCCGATGGGGGTAGCCCCGCGGTGTCCGTGTACGAGGCCGCGCTTGCGGCCGCCGAAGACCTTCGGGCGATGCTGCTGGTCGACCCCCCTGACACATGGGGCGATGTGGCGACGGCCGCCGCGATGACGGGCGCCACCAGTCTACAGAGCCCCAACGTCGTGATGACCTATCCCGCCGTGCATGCGCCCGACCCCACGCGCGATGGCCTGGAGCGCCCGTTCGCTCCCTCGGCCTTCTTCGCAGGGGTGATCTCCAAGACCGACGCGACCCGAGGCGTGTGGGTCTCCCCCGCGGGGATGGATGCCCAGATGCGAGGCGTGACCGGCCTCGACCAAGCCCTCACCGAGGCCGAGATCGGGCAGCTCAACCAGCGTGGCGTCAACGCGCTGGTGACCCGCGGCCTGGCCGGCCCCGTGATCTGGGGCAGTCGCACATCCTTTGGCGCCGACTCGCGGGCCAGCGAATGGAAGCACTTGGCCGTGCGACGCCTCGCTCTTTATATAGAGGAGAGCCTTCGTCGTGGGTTGCAGTGGGCGGTGTTCGAGCCCAACGACACGCCGCTACACGGCCAGATTCGCGTCGCTGTCGGCGGCTTCATGCAGCAGCTGTTCCGCGCGGGAGCACTTGCGGGCAGCCAGGTTCGGGAGGCGTACGAGGTCAAGTGCGACCTCGAGACGACGACGCCCGAGGATATGGCCCGCGGGATCGTCAACATCGTTGTTCGCTTTGCGCCGCTCAAGCCCGCCGAGTTCGTTGTCCTCACCTTCCAACAAATGGCCGGACAGGCCGGAAGCTGATCGCCTATGTCCTTCCTAAGCACCCAGGCGCCCGGCGTCTACGTTCGAGAGCTTCCTAGCGGCGTGCGCACCATCGTGGGTGGTGCGACTTCGATCACCGCGTTTGTCGGAGGAGCCGCCCGCGGGCCGCTCAACACCCCGACCTCGCTCACTGGCTTTGGCGAGTATGAGCGGCTGTTTGGCGGCCTGCATCGGCAGAGCCCGATGTCCCAGGCCGTTCGTCAGTTCTTTACCAACGGCGGCGGCGAGGCGCTCGTCGTCCGCGTTGTCCACAGCGGCGCCGGGATCACCCTGGCCCCCGCGCTGGGCCTCACGGGTGTCGCGGCCGTGGTCCGCTTCGAGGTCGAGGTGAGCAACCCCGTCGGGGACACGTTCGAGCTCACGATCCGCGGGCTGGATGCCGATGGGGAGCTCGTGCCCGACACCACGGGCTCGGCCACCATCGACCTCGCAGGGGATCCCGAGGCCGACATCGAGGGCATCACGGACACCGTCAACCCGTTCGTCAACGCCACGGTCGCCGTCGGAGCTGCAATGCCGCCCGTCGGTATCATCGGCTCGGCCCCGATCGCCGACGGCACGCAGGCGCTGACATTGGGGCCCGCGCCCGCGCCCGCGTTTGCGCTCTTGCCCTCGGGTGGGACCGCGCTGCTGCTCTCCACCGCCGACCCCGGGCGCTGGGGCAACCGGGTCATCGCGAGCGTCAACCTCGACGATGCGCCCGCGGACACGTTCAACCTGATCGTGCAGGAGCTCGATGCCTCCGACAACGTCGAGCGACAAGAGGCGCACCTCGGGGTCAGCGACGACGCGACGCATCCCCGTCACCTCACCCGAATCCTGGAGCGCCGCAGCGAGCTTGCCCGCGTCGCGTCCGCTGCGTTCGATACCCCCACGGTGACCGCGACTCCCATCGCGTTCTCGGGAGGTGCCGACGGAAGCCCGCCCCTCCCCGATGATGTGCTCGGTAGCGATGCCGACCCACGCACGGGCATGTACAGCCTTCGGCACGCCGACCTGTTCAACCTTCTATGTCTGCCGCGGGAATCGTGGCGGACCGACGTCGCCGCCGACACCACGTTTTGGCAGAACGCCATGACGTTCGTGGAAGGGCAGCGGGCGTTCTTGCTGGTCGACCCCCCCGAGGACTGGGCCACCGCCGCGCAAGCGGTGACGGGCGCGGGGACGTTCGCCGTGCGCAGCGATAACGCGGCGCTGGTCTTCCCACAGGTGCGGGCCGCCAACCCGCTCGACGACGGAAGCCCCACCGAGTTTCCGCCCTGTGGGGTGGTCGCTGGAATCATCGCGCGCACCGATGCGCAGCGGGGGATCTGGAAAGCGCCCGCGGGCATCGACGCGGTGGCTCGCGGGATCATCGAGCCCGCGGTTCAGCTCACCGACACGCAGCAGGGCCGCCTCAAC
This sequence comes from Epimenia babai, assembly GCA_011762755.2. Classification (NCBI taxonomy): domain Eukaryota; kingdom Metazoa; phylum Mollusca; class Solenogastres; order Cavibelonia; family Epimeniidae; genus Epimenia; species Epimenia babai. The sequence goes on along the minus strand of WURV02196512.1, from coordinate 116,612 downwards.
CAAGTCGGCATCGACGCCTTCCGCACGTTCCCCGTGTACGGCACCGTGCTGTGGGGGTCGCGGACGCTGTCGGGGGCCGACGTGCTCGCCAGCGACTGGAAGTACCTGCCCACGCGGCGGCTCGCGCTGTACCTCCAAGAAAACCTCGTGCGTGGCACGCAGTGGGCTGTGTTCGAGCCCAACGGCGAGGCGCTGTGGGCCCAGCTACGGCTCGCCGTCGGAGGGTTCATGCAGGGGCTGTTCCGCCAGGGCGCCTTCGCGGGCGCCTCGAAGGCCGAGGCGTACTCGGTCGAGTGCAGTGCGCAGACAACCACGCCCGGCGACATCAATCGCGGCGTGGTCAACGTGGTCGTGCGGTTCGCCCCGCTTCGGCCCGCCGAGTTCGTCATCCTCAAGATCCAACAGCTCACCTCCCAAGCGGGGTGACATCAACCGTTACGCTCGCTCCAGAAAGCTCCGTTCATGGTTCAGTTCACCGTCAACGCGCCGCGTCGAGATCCCTACAAGAACTTCAAATTCCGCGTGAAGTGGGATGGCAAGTACGTCGCTGGCATCAGCAAGGTCAGCGCGCTGGCCCGCACCACCGAAGTCGTCGAGCATCGCAATGGCGGCGATCCGAGCACGGTCGGGCGCTCCCCTGGCCAGACCAAGTTCGAGGCCATCACGCTCGAGCGCGGCGTCACCCACGACACCGAGTTCGAGAAGTGGGCCAACAAGGTCTGGAGTCAGGGGGCCGGGCTCGGGGCCCAGGTCTCGCTCAAAGACTTCCGCAAGGACCTCACCATCGAGGTCTACAACGAGGCGGGGCAGCTCGTGCTCGGCTACAACGTGTTTCGGTGCTGGGTGAGCGAGTTCAAGGCCATGATGGAGCTCGACGCCAGCGCCAACGCGGTGCTGATCCAGACGCTCAAGCTCGAAAATGAGGGCTGGGAGCGCGATACAGAGGTCGTCGAGCCTACCGAGCCGAACTTCGACATTCCCCAAGACTGATCGATGCGGCCGCTTTCGCCCCAGGCGCTGCTGGACCTCGTCGAGGTCGGCCCTGGCGTGACGCCTACCGAGCGGAGCGTTGCGCTGTGGTCGGCGATAGAGCCCGAGGTCTCCGAGACCGAGCTGTGGCAGGCCCCCGTGGGATGCATGGTGCATGCGCTCCTCGATCTCCGAGAGTCGATGTCGGGGCCCGACCTCGAGCTGCTCGACAAGTGTCCCGGGTGCGAGGAAGAGGTCGAGTTCACGGTGTCGGTACCCAGCTTGCGCCAAGCCCAGCCGCCACGCGAAAACCCCAGCTTCGACGTCGAGGTCTCGGGATCCGCCATCGAGCTACGACGAGTGAGCTGCGCCGACCTGCGCGCCGTCGAGCGCGGAGAGATCCACGAGCGATCGCAGCTCGTCCATCGCTGCCTGGTGACCGAACACGATCTCGACGAGTCCGCGTGCGAGCGCGTCGATGCGATCTTGGGCGAGCGCGATCCTCAAGCCGACATCACCTTCGCCATGACCTGCCAAGAGTGTGCGCATGGCTGGCAGGGCACGTTCGACGCGGGCCTCATCGTCTGGTCGGAGCTCGAGGTCGCAGCGAAACGGCTGCTGCTGGAGGTCGACGCCCTGGCGCGAACGTACGGCTGGTCGGAGGCGGAGATCTTGGCGCTGTCGCCCCAGCGGCGCAGCACCTACCTGGAGATTCTCAAAGGATGAGCTTCCTGCGACGAATCCTGGCCCGCGCGCAGCCAGCGGCGCACCTACGGCCCGCCCGTGCGCTCGTGTTTCCCGTGAACGCAGAGCCCGAGCCGTCGCCTGAGCCCCCGACCGCGCTGCCGCGGCCTGCATCGCCGCAGAATGCAGGCGCTCGCGATGACTCGATGCGTCACGCCGCGAGCCCGCCGACCTCCACCGCCCCGAGCCCCCACGCCAGCGTTCCCCGTCCGCCCGAGGCCGCGACCGAGCGACCTCGGGGTCCCGCACGGGATACCGCCGAGCGCGAGCCGACCGTGCCGAGCCCCGCCCGCGATACGATCGTGCATGTGCACCGCCCCTCGCCTGCGCAGCGCTCCGAGCCCACGGCAGACAGCGTGCATCACCACCATCATCACCACGAGCAGCAGACCGAGGTCCGTGAGCGGCACGCCGAGCACACCGAGCGGATCACCGAGCGGGTCGTCGTGCAGACAACCACACCGCAGCCCGCCACGGTGCCGCCCCAGCGAGCGAGCGTGGCGAGCACCCGCGATGGCCATGGGTCGCGAGCACAGGCCTCGGCTCCCACACCGCCTCCCGTCCACGTGACGATCGGACGGATCGTGGTCTCGGCCGAGTCTCCCAAGCACATCACCAAGCCCGCGCCCGAGCCCAGGGCCCCCGCGGTCGCACCCGCCAAATCACTGGCCGAGATCTTGGCCGCCAAGCAAGGAGGCCGACGATGAGCAACGATCGCGCGATCGCAACGGTCACGGGGATACTCCAAGCCCGAATCCGCTCCGTCCTGAGCGCCAACGGCATGGGAGGGTTTGTCTCCGCCATCGTGCCTCCCTCCGATGGCGCGAACCCAGGGGCGTACTTGCACCTGTTCCGCGTGGTCCCCAACCCCGCGTTGCAGGTCCTCGACCTCCCCACTCGCCGCGCGGACGGTTCGCTCGCGCGACGCCCCCAGCTTGCGCTCAGCCTGCACTACCAGCTCTCGTTCATGGCCTCCGCCGACAACGGGGACTTGGGCGCCGAGCGCATGGCCGGACTCGTGCTCGCCGAGTTCCATGCCCGCCCTGGGCTTCCGCCAGGTGAGATCGCCGCCTTCATCGCAGGCCGCCCACCAGGGGATCCGCTTCGCGACTCCGACCTCGACCAGCAGGAGCATGGCGTGCGCGTCTCGATGCTGGCCATGGATCTCGAGTCACACAGTCGCTTGTGGTCGATGCACAACCAGAGCTTTCATTCGCTCACGGTGGCGCTGGAGGTCGCATCGGTGCTGATCGAGGACATCGTCGAGCCGACCGTCTCGCTCCCCGTCGTGCACCCCCAGGTCACCACCCTGCCAAGCTCCACGCCGATGCTCGAGGCGGCGGTCTCGTCCGCCAATGAGCAGCCCCTCGTCCAGCTCTACCCAGCGGCGTCGCCCCTCACCGAGTCTCTGGTCTTGCGGGGCAGCAACCTCTCGGGTCCACAGACGGTCGTGCGGATCGGCGACGTCGAGCTGTTTCCCACCGCCGACGAGCTCACCGACAGCGAGATTCGGATCCCCCTCGACGACGGCTCGGGGCTACGCCCGGGTGTGGTCGGGGTGCAGGTCGAGCATCGCGTCGATGTCGACCCCGATCCGCTCGCCGAATCGTGGCGCAAGGGCGGCGCCAGCGGGACGATCGCCATCGCGCTCGTCCCCACCTTCACCATAGGTGCGGTCGCCACCGACGGCGCCGATCGCCTCGTTACAATCGCAATGGTGCCCAACCCCTCGGCCGACGAAGCGATGATGCTGCTCCTCGACGGGACCGCAGCCGAGGGCCACTTTCGGGGCGAGGTCGAGCCGGGCAGCATCGCGGGCGCCGACGTACAGTTTCGCGTGCAAGGGCTCGTCGCGGGCACCTACCGCGTGCGCGTCGTCGTCGAGGGGGCCACAAGCCTGCTCACGGCCGACGCCAGCGGCATCACGGGACCCGAGGTGATCGTGCCGTGACTCGGGGCGGCAAGGTCACCGAGCTGCGCACCGCGCCACCGAGCCTCGAGGGGCTCTTGGAGGCAGTGGAAGCACGGCTGCGGACGGCTGGCCGCGGAGAGCCAACGCCCGGGCCGCTGCCCAACATGCTCGACGTCCCCGCGGTGGCGGCGATCATCGACGGATGCGCCCTGTCACCGTTCGAGGCCGAGGTGCTGTTGCTCGCGGCCGCGATGCAGCTCCAGGCGACGATCCCCGAGCTGTGCGCGGCGGTGGCCAACCACAGCGAGACCCGCTACCCGACCTTCGGCGTCGCACTCCGAACGTTTGCCAACGGCTACTGGGATGCGCTGCTGCCCGGGTCTGCGCTGCGCCGACTCGACCTCATCGAGCTCGACGAAGGCCCCCTGTTGACCGCGCGCCCGATCCGTCTGTCGGAGCGGGTTCTGCATGCGCTGTTGGGGAGCGACGAGCTCGACCCACGCGTGCGCCGTCGGGTACATCGACTGGTGCGCCCAACCGAGTGTCCGCCCCGCCATCGGGCGCTGCTCGACACGCTGATCGACGCCGAGCGTGTCCATCTACAGGCGCCGCGTGTTGGTGAGGGCATGGCCTGGGCGGCCGAGCTTGCCGAGCGAATGGGCCGCGCCGCATGGGCCATCTCGCCACAGGAGATCCCAACCGACGTCACCGAGCGCGATACCTTGTCACGCATATGGAACCGCGAGGCCGGGCTCGGCTCGGTCGCCCTCGTCGTCGACTTGGATGATCGCAGCGACGCCGCGCACCTGCGGGCGGCGCTCGACCTCCTCGATCGATGCGAGGGACGGGTCATCGCGGTCTCGGTCGATCCGCTCCCGGGTGCTCGCGCCTCGTGGCAACGCTCCACCCTGCCGAACCTCGGCTTCGAGGAGCGCCGCACGCTGTGGGCGGGGGGCTTGGCGACCGACGATGATCCGCTGCTCGACGAGCTGGCCGCACGCTTCGAACTCGACGCCACACAGATCGCCGACCTCGCCCGCAGCCACGAGCCAGAAACGGTGTGGCAGGCCTCGCGGGCCATTGCCCGCCCGCGGCTCGACGATCTCGCCCAACGCCTCGATCCCCCCGACAACGCCGCCTCCATGTTGGTGTTGCCGCCGCTCCAGGTGCGCATGCTCGATGCGCTCATGGCCCAGGTGCGACACAAGGCCACCGTTCAGCATCGCTGGGGGCTGGCGGGCAACGGTCGTCGGGGCCTCGGCACCTCCGCCGTGTTCTCGGGCCCCAGCGGCACGGGCAAGACGCTCGCGGCCGAGGTCGTCGCCGCCCGCCTGGGCCTCGACCTGTACCGCATCGACCTCTCCAATGTCGTCAGCAAGTACATCGGCGAGACGGAGAAGAACCTGCGTCGTGTGTTCGACTCGGCGGAGACGGGCGGCGCCGTGCTGCTGTTCGACGAAGCGGATGCCTTGTTCGGCAAGCGCACCGACGTCAAAGACGCCCGCGATCGCCACGCCAACATCGAGGTCAGCTACCTGCTTCAGCGGATGGAGAGCTACGGCGGCTTGGCGATCCTCACCACCAACTTTCGCAAGGCGCTCGACGATGCGTTCTTGCGACGCCTTCAGTTCATCATCGAGTTCCCGTTCCCCGATGCGGACCTCCGCGCCCAGATGTGGGCCAAGGCGTTCCCACCTGGCGTGCCGACCCGCGACCTCGACCTGCGACGCTTGGCGCAGATCTCCGTACCCGGGGGCAACATCGCGAGCATCGCCCGCAACGCGGCCTATCTCGCCGCCGATCTCGGGACACCCGTCACGATGCCGCTCATCTTGGAGTCCGCGCGACTCGAGGCCGAGAAGCTCGGCCGCGGGCTCACCCCCGCGGAGATTCGGGGGTGGCCGCGGTGAACCGACCCGCGATCACCGTGCAGATCGATGAGCTCGATCTACGCGCCGTGCCCCCGCATCGACGTGCGGCCGTGGCCGATGCGTTCGTACGCGAGCTGACCGCGCTCATCAGCCACGGACCCGCGACCTGGCCCACGGACGCGCCCCAAGCCCCGACCCCCGCGGCCCTCAACGTCTACGGTCCACCTCATCGTGTTGGCGCCCTGCTGGCCCGCAGCGTCTATGCCTCTGCGTCGACGGCGGCCGAGTCTGCGACGATCAGCACTGCCGCGGCCCCCCGCACGCATGGGTCGACGACGATCGAGTCGGGACGATCGGGGGGCACCCGATGAAGGCCAGCGCCCCCAAGCAGCCCGCCCGAGCCGCGAGCAAGAATCGCGACCTCAAGCCCAAAGCCGCGGCCCCCAAAGCCACCGCCGCTTCGACCCCCGCGATCGCCGAGGGAAGCGTGCTCGACCACCTGGTGGAGCGAGGCTCGCTCGCCGATGCGTGGGCGGCTGCGACCAGTGGCGAGGGTGCTCCCGTCCGCGATCGAGGGATCTTGGAGCGCAAGCTCGGCGCCTCGCTGCAAGACGTGGAGGTGCACAGCGGCGCTCGGGCGCAGAGCCTGCTCAAGCGGCTGGGTGCTCGGGGGGCCGCGCGCGGGCAGCAGGTGCTCGTGGCCGATGCCTCCGATCGCGACACCGTCGTGCACGAGCTGGCGCACACGGTGCAGGCCCGCGGTGCGGGTGATGGCGGCGGAGTCGTTCAGGCCAACGACAACGCCGAGCACGAGGCCGAGTACGCCGCGCTCGCCATTCGGGCACGGCGAAGCGTCCGTCTGCGACGTAGGATCGGCCGCAAGGCGATCGCCCTGAAGCGGCTTCGCGATCCCGCCCGCGGCGAGGCTCCTCCGCTGCGCGACGAGGATCTGCTCGAACCTGTCGAGGTCCCCGCCGAGCCACAATCGCGAAGAGCAGACGGCGAGGCACCGCAGCGGGCGCAGCGGGACACGGCGCAGCGACAAGCCACGGACACCGCTCAGGGCGAGCCCACTACCGAGGGCAATGCGGAGGCCGAAGCCGAGGCCCCCGCGGGTGGCGAGACCGCCCAAGGCGAGACCGCCCAGGGCGAGACCGAGGTCGAAGCCGAGCGGGGCGCGGCCGAACAAGAGCTACAAGAGAGTCCCAACCGTCGCGAGGACGTCGACGGCATGCTCGAAGAGCAGCAAGACAACTGGGACGACGGGGCCGAGACCGCCGACGACCACGAGGCCGAGGCGTGTCCACGCCACCGCGTTGGTGACGGCGAGCGGCCGTTTGCCCGCGGTCCGCCGCTCGAGGTCCCCGCCACCCAAGCGATGCCCGACATCGAAAATCCCGAGCCGGACGCACCCGATCGCGAGGCGCTCCGCCGCGCGGAGAGTTCGCTACAAAGAAGCATCAACCAGGCGCCGTCGGCCAGCAGCGTGGACGGGACTTCGTTGGATGCGGACACCGACGCCGAGCGACGCCGCGAAGGCCAGCGCGTTCGTGGACGCGTGGATGCGATCTTGAGCCGCCAGTCGGTCGATCGTCCCACCGACCCCGAGGTCGCACTCGAGGGAGAGTCCGATATCGAGGCTCGCAAGGCCACGGCCGAGTCGAACCTCAGCACCGCGAGCGAGCGAGAGGGCTCGGCGGCCCGAACCGCGACCGAAGAAGATTTTGGAGAGGAGCGCATGGCCCCCGTGCGCGACCCGACCGAGGGGCACGACACCGCGCTCGACGGCCTCCAGGTTCCCGAGGTCGATCTCGAGGCGGGTGTCGAGGAGGCCACCCGCGACAGGATCGCCACCGCGGGCAATGCCGGCCAGCTCTCGCTCAACGACGCCGTCGTGGTGCGCGACGACGAGATGACGCGCGTCAACACGCTGGCGCAAGACCGAAGCCAGCGTCGCAACACGATCGACGAGGGGATCGCAGAGTCCGATCGCGCCTTCACCCGCTTGTGTCGCGAGAGCGACAGCGAGCGACAGCGCGTGCGGACCGAGACCGAGGGCCAGGTTCAGGAGCGGCGCCAGAGCTGGCGGCAGGCGGCGGAGAGCCACGTCACCACCCGCGAGGGAGAGGCCCAGACGATCATCCGCGACAAGACGGCGCACGCTCGGACGCTCGCGTCCGATGCCGATCGTGATGCGACCGCGGAGCTTGATCGAGCCAACACCCGCGCGACCGAGCAAGCCGCGGATGTGGAGGTACGAGCCCGCGCCAAGAGCCAGCAGAGCGAGAGCCGCTCGTGGTGGCAGCGCGGCATCGACTGGGTTCGAGAGCGACTCAACGACCTCGTCGATTGGATCGACGACTTTATCGACGCGGCGCACCGAGCCATCGATGTGATGCTCGACGCCGCCTCTGATGTTGCGCATGCGATCGTCGAAGGAGGCCGCCGCGCGGTGCAGGCCACCCTCGATCTCGCCCATCGAGGGGTCGACGCCATCGCCGACAACCTCCCGGGTGAGCTTGGGGATCTCGCCCGAGAGCACCGCGACGACATGCACTCGTTCCTCGATCAGCAGCAGGCGGCCGTCGACGCCTACGCCGATGGACTGCACGAGGACATCGACACCGCGATCGAAGACGTGCGCGAAGACCTGCACGAGGGGCTCGAGGATTTCCGCGAGGGCGTGCACGACGTGCAGGACGCCGCCAACGAGGTCCTCGACGTCGCCGAGAACGGGATCATGGCGATCCTCCAGCGCTACTTCCCCGAGGTGGCGGCGTTTGTCGAAGGCGGCATCCTCGGACCGATCCGCAATGCGGGCGCCCAGTTGCAGGAGTGGGCCCAGGCCGCGCTGCAATCGACGGGCCTTGGTGATCTCCAGACCACCCTGCAAGAGCTCCACTCCACGCGCTTTTGTCAGGCGCAGACCGAGGAGGAGCAGGCGATCGACTGCGCCCAGTTCAAGGACCGCCTCGATGGCATGCGCGCCAACTTCGAAGCGCTGCTGGCCAGCCCCGTCGCCCAGCAGATTCAGGGACTGCTCCAGAGCTCTCAGGACCAGCAAGAGAGCCAGCAGGTCGACGCCATAACGGGCTTCTTCTCGTTCATTCGCTGGGTCGCCGAGCCCGTGTACCAGTGGTGGCAATCGGTCGAGCCGCAGGTCAACGCCGCGATCGACTGGCTCGGCGACATGGCACAGGCCGCGTGGGAGCACATCGCTCGCGCGCTCGGGCTCGACATCAGCCTGCCGCCGCTCGAAGCGATCCGCCAAGCGCTCGAGCGTGCGTGGGAGGCCATCGCCACCGCGGCCGAGCCCCTCGTCAGCCGACTTCGCCAGGCGTGGCAATGGGTGGTCGAGGACAGCCCGCTCGCCTCGGTCATCGCGTTCTTCCGTGCGATCCCCGAGGCGGTAAGCGCCTTGGGCCAGCTCATCGGGCAGATGGCCGACGACGCGGGTGCGTGGTTGGCCGAGGCCGCCGAAGCGCTCGCCAACACGATCATGCCGATCGTCAACTCCGCTCTCGGAGCGGTGGCCGATGTCCTCAACGCCGTCGTCGATCGGATCGTCGGCTGGGCGGACCAGCTCCTGGCCGCCTTCGATGCCCTGATGGCGTGGGAGGCCGTGCACGAGCTGTTGCAGGTCGTTGTCACCGCGCTCCAGGCATGGGCGAGCCCGATCCGCGCGGTGATTCAGCTGTTCCGCGACTGCGGAGAACGTGCGCTCCGCGGTCTGGCCCATGTCGTCCGCAACCTCGCCGACTACGCCCGCACCATTCTCGATATCGCCTCGGGCTTGGTCGTCCTCGCGCTCGGCTTCCCCGCATCGCTCATCCCTTGGTTTGCGGGCAACGTGTGGCTGTACCTCGTCCCCGATTGCTACAAGGCGCCGATCCTCAACTTCTTGCTCGATCTGGCGATTCGAACCGTCCAGTTCTTCCCCGAGCCCGCCGACTTCATGTGGGGTGCCCTCTACCAGGGCCTGCTCGGGTTCCTGCAAGGCCTCCGCGAGGCGCCCGACGACCAAAAGGTCGGCGCCATGAACCTCATGGCCAGCATCTTTGCGGGCAACGCCGAGGCCCTGGCCGGCTTTGCCGTCGGCCTCGTCGAGGGTGTGTGGGAGTCGACGGGCGGCACGATCGTGTTCTTGGTGCAGGCCGCCGCGTGGCTCATCGCCTTGCCCTTCCGTCTGGTCCAGTGGGGTGTTGGCTTGATCAGCGGAGGCGGAGCCGGCCAAGCACGACAGCGCGGCGACGACACCCCCGACAGCGGCGACGACGAGCAAGCCGCCGAGGCGGCCGACGAAGTCGTCGGCACCAATCTCGGACGACAGCTCACCAACCTCGACAACGAAGGACAGGGACGACAGCGCGGGCCCCCGTCGCCCGAGACCATGCGCCAAGCGCAAGACGTCGAGCGCCGCGCCGAGGCCGAAGTGGAGCCCCCCGAGCCCGCCCAGCCCGAGGAGGAAGCCGACGACGAAGATCCAAGTCTAGACACCACCGCACTCGACCGTGCGGGCGAGGACGCCGACACCGCCACGCCCGAGGCCGAAGGTGGCGTGTCCGAGGGAGGAGCCGAGCCCAGCGGTCCCGCCGACCCCGAGCGCCCCCCCGCCATTCCCGAAGCGATCGCGGGCATGCGCAGCACCTTCGAGCAGCTCATGGCCAGCGGCTTCACCCGCGAAGACGTCCAGGCTGCCCTTGATGGCGTACGCCAGACCATGCGGACCTTCATCGGCCGCATCGCCCGAACCGCCGCCACACAAATGTTGGCCTCGCTCAACGCCGACGGTGCCGCATTCGCGATCGGTCGGGCGATGGGCTCGGTGGTGGGGCAGCTTGTGGTGGAGGCGATCCTCGCCGCATTCACGGGAGGTGCGAGCGCGGGGCTGACCGCGGCACGGGCTGCGCTCACGGGAGCGAGGGCGGCGGGACGACTGGCGAGCGTGTTGCGACGGATACGGAGCGCGATCCAGCCGCTGTTGCAAGCGATGTCGCGGCTAAGGAGTGCGCTGGGGCGGGTTGTTGGGCAGCTTCGGCGGTGGCTGGACGATGTCCTTCGGTGGATGCGGGGGGTCGGGCGCAGTGTTCAGCGGCGGGTGAGTCGGTTTGCGAGGCGCGGGCGTCGTGGTGGGCGGCGAGCGGGACGGCGTGGTGGCAGGCGAGGCGGGCGACGCAACAACAGGCGGGACCGCGATCGGCGACGGGATCGCGATCGCGACGGAGGCGCCCACCTGTCCCGCGTACTTCCTGCTATTCGGCGAGCTGTTCGACGGTCTCTCTCCGACGGCGTCGGGCGAGTGCGACTACATGCGCTTCTCCTGAGGCTGAAGTTCCGGTATCGAATTCGATCGCTCCGTTTGCGACCCGACGGCAGCATCCGAGCTGCAAATAGTCCGCCACGCATTGTTCTGCGCGCGCGGAGGTTGAGTCCATATGATCTCGGGCGGCTAATCCGACCAATTCTCGAACGGGCAGAGCGACAACACCGGGCGAGCATGGGCGCAAATCAAGGTGTCGATGACGCCGTCGGACGACTCCAGGGCGGCGCGCCTCTGGACCCCCCGACGGGTCAGCTCTCCCGAATTCAGCGTACCGAGGTCATGGAGAGAGCACCCCTTCGCACCAACCAGACCGGCGATTTTGGCGGCGTCGGAGGCCGCCAAATGTGGCCCCGCGGCAACCCTCAGAGCCCGAGCTTTACGGTTCTTGATATTCCGACCGCGGGCAACGACACGTATCCTGCAATCTCGCGAGCTCTCGTGCGACTCCGCGAGACCACTCACCTCAGCAGCAGGGATATCTCGTCAATGCTGGCCACGAGTCGACGAACGCAGGAGCGCCTCATGGAAGGAGCCAGGCTTACACAGGAGCAAAGAGCGTTGCTCCGGGCTGTATCAGCACTCGACGATCTCGAACGCGCTCGGCAGGGAGACGTGGGAACGGCAAACGCAGTCGCTCGCCGTCTCGGAGCTGCGGGCCACGCGAGCCTCTCCGAGCAATTCGGTGACCCCCGCACCACGCTACCCAACGGCGACAGCGTAACCCTCCGCGGTCGAATGGACCCCACCGATATTCGTGCCGGCGGCGCCCGACGAGCAGGCGCACTTGCCCCCGCCACCATGGTTGGCGCGATCTCTGGCGAGCGATTCGAGCAACAGCGTCGCATCGGAAATATTTTCCGCCGGCTGCTAAGAGCCACCGAGTCAGCTCGCGTGTACCAAGGTGGAAGTGGTACCCTGGCGTCGCTTGCCCGAGCGGTTCGCCGCTGGCTGGACTCTAAGAACCCACGCGATCTACGGAGCGACGAGTCAGGGCAGCTAATCACCGAACTCATAGCAATCCTGGAAGGCTTCGACTAGTGTCAAACGAACGCTACCTCGTCCCCCGATTCAGCTTCGCAGACGGCGAACGACTACGAGAACTATTATTCTCCGCATTCGACAAACTGGAGGATTGTGGTTTTGAATTCGTTGAATCGAAGTATGAAGAATCTGATATCGCTCGCATGACTCGCTTCTCTGACGAACCCGAAACGAGCCATGTTGAGTACGTGGAAGACTATCTGAAAAAGGTTCGATACATCCGCATAGCCGCTCCCAACGAAACTATTGTTTCACAGATCTCCAGCGCCGTAGCAGACAGTATCGACATGGAGTCCCATGAAGACTTGTGCGCCTCTGCAGCAGAGAATACTGATCCGACGCTGTTGTATCGGATCGCCTGCTCGGCCCCCACAAGTCCGACCGTCATGACCTCTGAGGTCATCATTCGGGCACTGCAACAAGACGACGAGGAAGTCGTTCAAGCGGCCGCTGGAGCGGCTGGCATCGTCGGTTGGCCCGTATTCGTCGGACCCTTGGAGGAGATCTCGGCAAAAACTGAGCCGGGGAAGGCGCGGCGCGCAATCAACCAGGCGCTCCGGTTGCTTCGGCAAGAATAGTCTGCCCTTCCGCCTGCTCCGATGCGGCGTCGGCCTCGTCAGCGGTGGCGGAGCGGGCCAGGCACGCCAGCGCGGCGACGACACCCGCGAGCGGGCCGCCATCACCCGAGACCATGCGCCAAGCGCAAGACGTCGAGCGCCGCGCCGAAGCCGAAGTGGAGCCCCCCGAGCCCGCCCAGCCCGAGGAGGAAGCCGACGACGAAGATCCGAGTCTAGACACCACCGCGTCGCAGAGAAACGTCGTCGCCTTCAACGCATTGTCTCTCGAATCCGACCTGGGCTCCGCCGTACATTGGATGATGGTCTCCACAGTTCAATCCTCGCGGCGCGACTCCGTAGTCTGCAATTGACCCACCGGCTCTCGCGACTCAGAGTCGTCGGGGGGCATCGTTTTCGGATAGTCGCGAGACTCAATCCCAGCGCGGAGGTCATGCCAGGGGTCGAGATGGATGCCGATGACCTTCTGTCACATCTCCGACGCGTGGCAGCGGAGATGCGCCGACGAAGTCGAGAGAGCGGTCCGAGCTTTCAGGGGACACCGACTCCCGACGGAGGTGACATTGAGGTACCAGCTGGAATGAGTGAAGTTCGGTTCTCAGAACAGCTCGCGCGGACGCAACCGCTGGGGCGAGGCCGGGCTCGTCGACTTCACTTCACTGATCGGGGCGGAGCACGAACAGCCCAAGTGCAAGCTCAACAGATGCCGTGGGCTCCGCAGGACCATGTTTACCGAGGTCAACCCAGATGGATCTCTTCGGCGCGGCCGTGGCCAACGTGACTACTCGATGCTCGCACGCCGTCTCCCCGAGCAAATGCCTAGCGAGCAACGAGGCCGGCTCACGGAGCAAGCTCTGCGTGAGTTCGCGCGAACACGGGTGGCGCCAAGCGGCTTCTCCTCCAACCAGCTTGCGATGGTTCGGACCGTGTTGTTTGGTGCCGAGGGAACTCGAGCGTTGACATCGCCCGCCTTCGGTGAAATGTCAATGGACCTCATGCGGTCCGGTCGTATCCCGGAAGACATCATGGGGCGTGATGAAACAGGGGGACTCCACCCTCTGTCCCGAGACGGCGCCGGGACCGATAGTCGAGCTCTCGACCGCCGAATCGCCGAATCGCCGAATCGCGACGAGGTACACCTAGCGCTGCGGAGCAGCGCCAGATCGACGCCGAAGTGGCCATGGTCCGAGCATGGTTGATCTCTCAAGACCTCAAATTCGATGATGAAACCTCGCAAGAGGCACGTGAGCGGGAAATCAAGAGAACAGTTGAGCGAAGATTGCTCGGGGAAGTTGTCGACCTATGAATCAGCCGAGTAAAGAATTCCGATTGGTGCCACGGGACCCAAATGCACCGACCCTGTTCTTGGACGCGGGGGACGAGCCAGATCTGGCACTATCCACGATTGTTCCGACGAGCGCGGAACTCGTCGAAGAAATCGCCTACTACGACAAGACAGACGGTAGCATCATCTCGCTTCGGCGCGACTGTGTCACCTATGTTTCGCATGTTCTAGTAAGAGGTGGGAAAGCCCTTGCGTTTAAGGAATGGGCGGCGCGAAAGCTCGACTGCTGGACAGACCAGGAGATACTCCTGGAGTCAACAAGAGTGCTCAGTGCATCAGATATCGACGACATCGTTGACACGTTGGTTGTGTTCTTTATCTCGACTCCACCCCAGGTCGAACTCGAGCCTGCCTGGGTCGAACTAGCGCTGAGGTTTCTCGCGCACCCGGATGCCGATGTTAGGGACTCGGCGGTCGCCGGGGCATTCTTCGGAATGTGGCGGGCTCCGCAAATTCAAACAAGAGTGTCGGAGATGGTCCTTGGAGACCCCTCGGAAGCTGTTCGTTCGCGCGCTACGGTGCTGCAAGAGGCCTGGGTCGAGGCAGACAACTAACGAGACCTTTGCCATCGGCCGCTGCGATGGGCTCGGTGGTCGGGCGGCTTGTCGTCGAGGCGGTCCTCGCTGCCTTCACGGGGGGGTGCGAGCGCGGGCCTCACCGCCGCCAAGGCAACGCTCACTGGAGCGAGAGCGGCGGGGCGACTGGCGAGCCTGTTGCGACGGGTAACGACAGAGCCGATTTATTGATCGCACTCCAGGCCAGAACTTCCAGCTACGAGCGATGCAGGAGAAGGAGACGAAGCATTACGATGCAGCGCTCAGCGACGAGCGACGAAGCGTCCGCGAGGCCGTCCTTGCCGGGATGGCACGGATCGCGTGGTTGGAGTTCATCCCGCCGCTTGAAAAGGCCATAGAGCGGGAGGCGGACGCACAGCTCCGCGCGGACATGGTGGACCTCAAGTCCGGTCTACAACAGTACGGCAAACGAGGCGTAGATCAGATGTTCTGAGATCGATCGTACGTCTCCGTTGAGATTGCTCCGCCCTGCCGCGCTTGGTATCGCGGGTGACCTGTATCTGTCGTCGTACGCCCTCTGGCCCCTGTACAAGGCTGGGTGGACTCAGACCGCAGAGGACCCGTTCGCTCCGTTTTTCGAGTTCTGGGCCCAAGGACTCTCAGTGCGGTTCGCGAGCGAGGAACGAGCGTGCGTGTTTCCGACCTGCGCCATGCGAGAAAATGGTTGATCCGCATCTGATCTGAGACCGTATTACTCCCCCATGCCGAACGACTTCGGGTGGTCGGTCTTCATCGGGCCACTGGAGGAACTCCGTGAAGTCCACTCTCGGCCACGTAGGCTGAACTCGATCTCGACCTCGTCGCCGATCTTGCATCCATCGAGCATCCCAATGCGCTCATCCGTGCATTAAACAGGACGGGCTCCCAACTGCCATCTGCGACCCGCAGAACGAACTCTCGCCTCACAGATCGGGCCGTGGCCTGCTGAAGTTTGTTGATCACGTGAACGATTCCGCGGGCCCTGAATCCCATGCAGCCCAGGGTAAACGGCCCCAAAGGCCAGGCGCAGCGCAATCCGAGCGCTTGACTCAAATCCTGGCGCTCATCGAACCTGGACAACCCAGCCCCTCGAACCCGCTCCACGCCCCCGATGAGCCCCACGACTCAAAGCGTATTCGCCCTCCGAGACAGCACGTCTCGCGGCTGCTCCCTCCAGTGGACATTCAAGCGGCTACGCTACTGGGGCCTGCAATCGCAGCAGCACGAGGACGTACGCCGCGACGACGGAGGAGCCCTGGTCGTCCATGACTGCGGAAACCAGGCACAGGTCCAGTTCCTGCTCGAGCCCGCCCAGCCCAACTACTTTGGCAGGCTTATCCGCGGTTCCAGAGCCGCTCGATTGAGCCGCTTGGAGGCCCAGGTACGGCGATGGATTACGGCAACCACTGCGACATCAGAACCCGCAGAAATGCAGAAACGCCGAACGTGCCTTGCGCCGCCAGCTACTCGCACTGCTTGAGACATTCGACTAGACTGGAAAACTCTCATGCCACGAGTGCACCTGCTCTCCCGCTATCGCCCGAATGACCCCGATCCGGCGTTCTTCGAGGCCATTGAAGATTGGATCGCGGACCTCCGCGAACTCGATATTGAGCTGCACTTCATGGAGGAGCGCGATCTAAATCCCAACTCGCGACAGTGGCGATGGATGACTCTCTGTGGCGAGAGGCTTGAGCTGATCGCCTGCGATGATCTTACGTTCGGGTCCCGCGAGATCCGTCTGGACGGCGCGCAAGAGCACATCGACGTTGGCCTGCCACTTCTACACAAACGACTGTCCTTTGAACCGTACGCCGAAGCGTTGCAGAAGGTTGTCGACGACCCCAATTCCGCAGTCGCGTTGCTCCGAGCATGTGTTGCGTCCCCCTGGCCCCCACAAGCAAAGCTCAAGGCTCTCATCGAACAGGCTCTAAACTCTGAAGATGGGGAGCTACGTTACCGAGCTGTGTCTGCGTGTGCACTGCTGCAAACCGAATCGATGGTAGAACTTCTAAGGGCCAGAGCCCGCATAGAATCAGATGAACGAGTATTGGGACTCCTGCGGCGGTCCATTGAGGCATTGAGCAAGTTGTCACTCTATAAAGATGGTGCGTGACGACCTCAGAGGTAGGAACACGCCTGCGAGGGACTAGCGGCGCCGCATTTGACACTCCTGCGACGGGCGGCGTTCAACCCCGCTCGAATGCGTACCCTCTGGCAGGCGAACGGGAGAACAACGATCAATAGGAGTCGCCAGTCTCAAGAAGGCATACAAGCGGAGGGTGCCTGACCCACCCGGGAATGACCTGCGGAGCGTCGCTGCTCAGGCGACCACGGGAACGCCCTCGGGGACGTCATCGCCTAGGATCTCAAACGCGGCGCGGCGTTCGGTATGGAGCTCCCGCTTGGGCTTGCCCTCGCGTGTCACAACCAACGTGCAAGTGGCGAGCTTGGAGTTGAGGCAGATCTTCTCCCCACCTGGCGGGTTGCCGTAGCGAAGGCCGACGAAGCGCTCGGCGTCGGCGGAGATGGTGCCTTGGATGCTGATGCCGGGCGCGCTCGAATGAAACGCCCAATGAAACGGCTCAAAGCTTCCGCGTGCGCGCCATGCTTGACCGAGGCCGGTCAGCGCATGCTCTTGGCCATCGAGGCGCAGGACCATTGGCGTGAGCCATGGCGTCCAAAACGGACCGACCTTCAAGCGCGCGGTGGAGACCTCGAGGAATGCGTCGGGGGCATCATCGAAGCCCGCGACCTGGCCCCACGCATAGTGATCGGTGTGCTGCCGACCCCAGTTGTGGTTTTGGCTGCCGACCCACTCGTCGACCTCGATGCGCTCACCATTGACGTGCAGCTCCCCCGAGAAGCGAGCCAAGGGCGTGCCCACGAGTGCCTTGGCCTTGGGAAGCGGGGTGTCGTAGAGCTTGGGCGGTAACAGCAACAAGGGCGGGGCGTCGCCGTCGAAAGCAAGCGCCCACTGCAAATGGTTTGCGCCTTGCCGAGCCTCGCCACGCAGATTGCGGCGATCGAGGGTGGCGCTTGCGATCTTGGCATCGAGGCCAGAGTTCGAGAACCGACACTCGGCGATCGGATGAACCTGCTTGGCCGCGGTGATGGTGCCGCGCTCGCCATCAAAGACGATCGCCCACAGCTCGCCGACCGCATCGGCGGCGGCACCTGAGGGCGAGAAGATCGTGTAGCGGATCCAAAACGCCAGCGGGCGCGAGGGGTGGTTGGCTCGCTGAAACCAGCTCTCGTAGTGCCCGCGCTCGGAGCCATCGTAGCGGCAGCGATTGAGGGCATCACGGGACGGCATGGCGGGCACAGTAGCGAACTATTCCGCGACGTGGCCCGCGCCCATAGACCGCAGGGCTACTTGCGCTGCACGTAGCCGCTGTGCCAGCGCTTGCCCGCGGAGCTGCCGCTCTGCGACGTGTTGCTCTCCTCGCGCAAAAACACGCCTTGATTATTGCGGGGATCGAGCTCGACCGCCTTGGCCTTGAGCGACCCCTGGGCCCCATTGCCGCTGAGCGAGAACGCGAGCTCTTCGCCTTCAGACTGGACGTACACGTCCTGCTCCGAGTTCGGATGCTGGGCAAACCGCACCGTGGAGTCCCACTCCGAAGCACTGGTCGACAGGTTGTTCCCCTGGTCTTCAACCCAGCGGATCCCGTTGTTGCTGCCATGAATGTAGACGGTCTTCATCGCGTTTCTTCCTTCGCTTGTTTCGATGAGGGGGTGACCGCGGCTTCGCACCGCGCTCCACAGGAGTTCATGTACGCGTCGATCTCCGAGACCCAGCCGTCATCACCAATGCTCTGGTAATGCTCTCGGGCGGCGGCCACATGCGCCAAGGCCTCGTCACGTTGCTCTTCGGTGCGCGTGACCGATGACAGCACAGCCCGCGCAAGCTCCCAGCGCACGATCGCCGTCATCTCGGCGTTGTCGGTCGCGTCTTTTTGGATCGCCCACGCGCGATGGTAGACGGCCACCGATCCCTCGATCTGCCCTTGCTCGAACAAGAGGTGACCGAGGCCCAGCAGTGGAAAGACGCGGCGCGGATCGTCGCTCGGTACCCGTAGATCCAAGATCGCCAGCGCGGCCTCGTAGTGCTCGCGCGCGGGCTCGTAGCGCTCGGCCATCAGCAGGCAATCGGCAACGGAGGCCTCGAGCATCGCCAGCTCGATCTCATCGGGGCTCGGCGACGACATCCAGGCCTCGCGCGCGCTTCGATAGTGATCGGCCGCCGCATCCCAGTTGCCGCGCTCGCGCTCGAAGCTCGCCAGCAGCGTCATGACCTGGGCACGACGGTTGGCGGAGACGGTCGGGCCCAAGGAGGCACGTGCTGCGTCCGCCAGGGTATGTGCTGCATCGAGGTCACCGCGCTGCGCGGCGAGGCGGGCCAGCAGAGTGCGCGTGGAGATGGTGATCGGCGCGATCGGACCGTCGAAGGCAACCCGCAACGCGAGCGCCTGGCTCAGTGCTTTTTCCGCCTCGTCGGCGCGCCCCTGCTCGTCGTGAAATCGGCCAAGCTCGTGAAGGATCGTCGCCTGAAGCGGGAGCAGGCCCTCTTGCTCGGCAAGCGCCAGCGCTTCATCGAATGCCGCCGTCGCGGGCTCATCGTGCCCCAAGTGGCCGTGGGCCATGCCGAGGCGTAGCCAGGCTTCGCAGTGCCGTAGCGTGGCCTCGGAGCCGAGCTTTGCAAGCTCCTCCACCGCCGTGCCGAGCACTGCGGCGGCGTCCTCGTAGCGCTCGTCGTGCAGCGCGATGAGCCCTTGGAGCGAGAGCAGCTCCGCGTGATCGCGAGGGTGGTCCTCACCGTAACGACGGAGCTTGCCCGCGACCACGCTCATCCACGCGGCCGAAGCGGAGCGATCGGCTTCATCGAGCGCGACACCCAGCAGCTCGCGCAGCGCCTCCATGGCGAGACCCTCGTCGTCGCTGCGCTCGGCGAACTCCACCACCGCCTGCAGGTCCTGCCGCGCATCACCAAAGCGGCCCACGGCTCGATACAGGCGACCGCGATTGTGACGCGCTTCCGCCACCAGCACCGCGGCAGACTCGCCGAGCGACTCGGCTTCCACCACCGCGCTCTGTGCCGCGTCGAGGCCTTGCGCGGCCCGACCCGCGGCATCGAACGCCCATGACTGCGCAATGCGGTCGCGGATCGGCGCGGCCTCGTCGTCGAGGGCCGCGGGGAGCACGGCCGCGCTGTGCAATCGCTGTCCATCGAGGCAGGGCTCCACGGCGGGTAGTGAGCGCACCGCTTGCGCGGCACGGGTCGCGACGTGTCGGTCGGCGGTCGTCAGCAGCTCCACGGTGGCTTTCATGCGGCGCGCCCGACCATCGAGACATTCGATCCGCCGCTCGAGCAGGGCCGCACTGGCGACGTGCTCGACGTGGGTCGCCTCGCAGGCAGCCGCTCGCGCTCCACTCCACGCCTGCTCGTAATCATCGAGCGTCCGCTCGGTCGCGGCCCACACGCTCGGGCCGCGCTCGCCCGCGCCCGTGACGATCGCCTCCTCGACGGCCTGCCGCTGCGCCTGTGTCCACGCGGGCATCGAGGCGTCGCGCAATCCTTCGCAGGGCGCGTCGCGGGTGCTGGCGATTGCGGCGACCCCTACGAGCCCCACCACTCCGAGGGCAGCGATGCTCACGTTGCGACGGCGCCGTTGGCCTTGGCGCAGCGCCTCGAGAAATCCGCCCATCGTGGCAAAGCGGTCTTCCTTGCGCGCCGACAACCCACGCTTGAGCACGGCGTGAAGCCAGCGGGGCACCGCGGGCAGTCCCTGACGGACGGCGGGAGCGCGGAGCTCCACGACCGACTCCGCCAGCATCGCGAGCGCGGGCTGCTTGCCGTACGGGCGCTCGCCATACAGCGCCTCAAACATCGCTACACACAGGCTGAACTGGTCGCTCCGCGCATCCGAGGGCTCTCCCAGAGCCTGCTCGGGTGCCATATAGGCGGGCGTTCCCAAGAGCGCGCCCGTGCGCGTCAGACGAATCGACAGGGCCCGCGTGCTGCCGCTGGCGCTCGGCATCGAGCCACTGGCGCGGCGACGCTGCGCCGCAATTCTCCGCACCGTGTCGGGCTCCCCTCCCGAGGGATCGTCGAGCCCACTGTCGGCCGTGGCTCGCTCGGGGGCGTCGGAGAGATCGAAGCCGAGCGGCGATCCTTCCTCCGCTCCATGCGCCAATCCAGGCCGAACGTCGGGGTCGTCGATCGTCCCGTTGGGCTCGAGCGGCCTTGCGGGCAGGATCGACGCGGGCTTGGCGGACTCTTCGGGCTCGGCATTCGCGGGCGCATCGAGCTGCGACTCCGCGAGCGTCTGATGCGGTCCCGTCGTCGCCCGCGGTGCCGCGTCGGGGTCGAGCGTCTCCATGCGTCCTTCAAGCTCGGGGTCGTCGAGATCGTCGACGCCACGCGCGAGCCCAAAGTCGAGCACCTTCACCGCGCCATCGTCACCAATGATGCAGTTAGTCGGCTTGAAGTCGCGATGGATGATGCCCTGCTCGTGCGCCGCGAGGAGTCCGTTGGCGGCCGCGGTGTAGACCCGCAAGCATTCCGACCACGGGCGCGGTTTTTTCTGCCAGTCCCACAGGGTCTTGCCCGCGACGAGCTCCATCGCGATGAACAAGCGCCCCGCGTGCTCACCCGCGTCGTAGATCTGAACCACATTGGGATGGGACAGCCGCGCGAGCGCCTGGGCCTCGCGTACCAAACGCTTGCGATGGCTTCGCCCCGCGTCCTCGTGAAGCTGCTTGACCGCGACCTTGCGATCGAGGGTCTCGTCGTATGCCTCCAGCACGACACCCATCCCGCCGCGACCGAGCCTCCGCACCACCAAGAATCGACCGAGGCGCTCGGGCAGTGGTTCTTCGGACGAGTCGCGTCGGGCCTTCGACTTCGACTTCGACTTCGACGTCGACTTCGGGGTCGCACGCGGTGCATCGGCCGCGGACCCGCGCGACGCCTCGGACTCGGGCACGGTGGGGCTCTGCGGCTGCGCGCTGTCTTTTTCGGCGCTCTCCACCGTCGGGTGGAAGACCCAGTCGTCCTTCGTTGTTTTCTCGGGCTCCATGGGGGCCATCGGCGCAGGGGCACGCGCCGCCCGTCTTCGTCTCCACGATAGCAAGGCTCGCGGTCCGCGGTTTGTGAGCCTCACACGTGTGGCTGTTATTCTCCGCGGCCATGCGACGGCTATCGACAATTGCGCTCTGTTCGCTGCTTTGGGGCTGTGCGACGCCCGCGACCGCGGCCGAAACAACCTCTCCCGCTACGCCCGCGAAGGCACAACGCAGCGGAGATGGATCGCTCACGGTCGAGATGATGGTCGACTTGCCGTACGTCTCCGACGTCGCCCTGGCGCCCAACGGTAAGAAGATCGCCTACGTGCTGCGCACCCCGCCCGATATCCTGGACGGTCCCGCGGGCATGCGAAGCACGATCTGGGTGGTGCCGACTCGCGGTGGCGAAGGCCGCGCCTACACCTCGCCCGGGTCGAGCTCGTACGCCCCCGCGTGGTCGCCCAACGGCAAGAAGATCGCGTTCTTGTCACGACGCTCGGGCTCCACGAAGACGCAGGTGCACGTCGTGCCGATCGACGGCGGCGAGGCGCAGCCCCTGACCGACCACCCCACAAGTGTTCACTCGTTTTCATGGTCTCCCGATGGAAAGTCGATCGCGTACATCGCCGATCGTGCACCGACCGCCCAGGAGAAGAAGGACCAGCAAGAGGGTCGCGACTGGCATGTCGGCGATGTACACGGCCGCTTTCACCAGCTGTGGACCATGGAGCTCCGCGAGTCCAAGCCCCGCGCCGTGAGCCCGCGCGACCTCCACATCTCGCAGGCGGCATGGGCCCCGAGCGGCAAGGAGCTCGTCGTGCAAGCGTCCGACCGCGCCGATGTCGACGCGACCATGATGTACAGCCGACTGCACGTGCTGACCGTCGAGGGCCAGAGCCGTTCGCTGTGCACCACCGCGGGCAAGCTTGGACACATCGAGTGGTCGCCCGATGGCAAGACGATCGCATTCTTGGGTGCCACCGACATTCATGACCCCACGGCGGGGGTGCTGTTTTCGGTGCCCGCGGGTGGTGGCGAGCCCACTGCGCTCACGGCCGACTACAAGGGTACGGGTGCGTCGTTTCAGTTTATCGGCAACACCCAGATCTTGCTGCTCGCCAACCAGGGCACGAAGACGGCCGTGCACCGCGTAAGCCTCGACGGCACCATGAGCCGCTCGGCCGTGACGGGACCCGTCTGCCGCGTGGTGGATGCCACCCGCAATGGCCAGGGCTTTGTGTGCGCGGGCGAGACGGCGACCCACCCACGCGAGGTGTTTGCGGGAGCCCCCAATGCGCTGCGTCGGGTCAGCCACCATGGTCGCGAAGTCGACGGCATCGCGCTCGGGGAGCGTCGGATCATCACTTGGAACGCCGCCGATGGTCTACAGATCGAGGGCGTGCTGACCCTGCCTGTCGGCTACCGCGAAGGCACCCGCTATCCGCTCGCGGTGCTGCCCCACGGGGGCCCCGAGGGGATCTCGCTCGACGGCTGGAACACGCGCGCAGGCTATCCCACGCAGCTCTTTGCGACCCACGGCTATGTCGTCCTCGAGCCGAACTACCGCGGCTCGCAAGGTCGGGGGGTCGAGTTTGGCAAGTCCGACCAGGGCGATCTAGGCGGCAAGGAGTTTACGGACGTCCTCGCGGGCATCGACTACCTCGTCGCCGAGGGCATCGTCGACAACGATCGCGTCGGCATGGGCGGATGGAGCTACGGCGGCTACTTCTCGGGCCTCGCCGCAACGACCCACTCCACGCGCTTCAAGGCGGCGATGGTGGGCGCGGCGATCACCAACTGGATGTCCTTTACGGGGACCTCGGAGATCGAGCACGAAAACTCGCTCGTGCACTGGAACCTGTGGCCCTACGCGCCGAAGAACCACGCGCTCGTTTGGGATCGCTCGCCGATGGCCCACACCGACGGCAGCACCACCGCGACGTTGGTTGTCCATGGAAGTGAAGACACCCGGGTGCCGCCGAGTCAGGCGACCGAGCTCTATCGGGCGCTGCGTCACGCCAAGACGCCCGCGGAGGTCGTGTACTACCCCCGAGAGGGTCACGGGCTCCGCGAGCGCGCCCACCAGATCGACTTTGCCAGCCGCTTCGTGGAGTGGTTCGACCAGCACGTCAAAGGCTGACGACGCAGGCCACGGGCGCCTACTGACCGCCGACCACGATCGGCGAGGGCGCGCCCGTGGTCTTGCAGATCGACCGAAGCGCCTCCCACTGCTCGTCGGTGAGCGCGGGCTCTCCTTCGGTCGCCAGGTCTTTGAGGTTCTCCGTGCGCGTCTCCCCCGAGGGGTGCGACGACATGAACTCCACCGCACCCGGGACGTCGTCGCCCGAGCCTTTTAGGCGCTGGAAGAAGAGAAACAAGCCACGTGAGTCCATGCCCGCCGCGTTGAGCATCTCCACCCCAACGCGATCGGCTTCGAGCTCATCGCCGCGACTGTGGTGATTGGTCAGCAGCTCTTTGGCGATCTGCTCGTTCTCACCATCACCCGGGGTCGCCAAGCCGAAGATCCCGTAGCCCACCGCCTCAACAAGACCCTTGGCGGGATGGCGCTCGACGACATGACCCATCTCGTGGGCGATGACGCCTGCGACCTCATTGGGACCCTGCGCCTGCGCGATGATCGGCGCGAACACGACCACGTGACCTCCTGGGGCAGCGTAGGCGTTCACCACCTCTTGGCTGCTGACGTAGATCTTGAACGTGCGATCGGGAGCGTTCGCGGCCAGCCGCGTCGCCAAGGCTTCGAGAGCATCGCGACCCTCGGCATCGTTGCAGAAGCCGGCGTGGCTGGCGGTCTCCTTGATCATCTCCGCTCCCACCGCGTCTTCAATCCGCTCAGGAATGAGCGGGGCGACCAGGCCCGAGAACAGCGGGAACGAGACGAAGCCCACCAACAAGAAGATGGCCAGCAGCGTACCGATGAATGCGAGACGTCGGCTGCGTTGAGAGCGAGCGGGCACGAGTAGGCAGACGCTAATCTCGGGCCGCCCCGATGTCGAGTGCGGCGCCGAGGGTCGCTTCAGGTTCTGACTTTAGCGCTAGGAAAGGCCGCCACGGCGAACGAACACCACGCGAATGATCTGAGGCGTCACGGTGTGGGCCACGGCACGGCTCCATGATCGCGGCACCCGGGTGGTCTGGCGGGCATGCGACGACGGGCGATAAAAGCGGTGGTCGTCGTACGGGCCGTGGTAGGCGGAGGCGCGAAGCTCCGCGTTGGCGGCAAACCACACAAAGCCCGCGATCAACACGATCATGAACTGGCCGAACCAAAGGCCCGCAAGTCCGGCCGCGAGCGCGAAGCCCTTGCCGATCCGCGCCGCGATCTGTGTGGCCCGCTGCGAGTTCATGCGCTCGGCCAAGAAGGCCCGAAGCGCACGGCCACCATCCATGGGGAAGGCGGGCACGAGGTTGAAGGCGCCGAGGATCAAGTTGGCGACGAGCACCCCGCCGACGAGCGACGATGCGAGCGGACTCGATACGAACAGTGGCTCGACCATCCACAAGATGCCCGCGAGCGCGAAGTTCACCGCGGGCCCGGCCAGGGCC
Source organism: Epimenia babai (assembly GCA_011762755.2). Taxonomy (NCBI): domain Eukaryota; kingdom Metazoa; phylum Mollusca; class Solenogastres; order Cavibelonia; family Epimeniidae; genus Epimenia; species Epimenia babai. Next base: position 91,643 of record WURV02196512.1, on the reverse strand, counting down.
ACCGCAAGCTCGTGCCGCGGCGTTCGTGGCATGCCTTCAAGCTGGGCGATGCCACCGATCGGCGACAGCACGATGCGACGGGTGCGGATGCCAAAGCGACGAGCGGTGAGTGCGTGGCCGAGCTCGTGCAACAGCACGGAGCCGAAGACCGCGACCAGGAACGTCAGCCCCAGCACTACCGCCAACCCAGTGCCTGCGCCCGACCATGCCGACCAGGCGGACCACGCGACCAGCACGCTGAACGAGGCGTGTACGTAGGTGTCGATTCCCGCGAACCGACCGAGCTTCCAGGACCATTTCATCGCCCAGGAAACCTAGGCATGTTTTGCCGAAACGCAAGTCTATCGGTACCTCACACGCCGTTTACGGATGATTTGCCATCACACCTGAAACATTGCCCCACGCGGGGACGATCGGGGCAACTTCACGGGTTGTCATCCGCCCACGGCCGGGCCCGCTTGCTACCATCCATCGCCGCCATGGTTCGCTTCCCGCTCAGATCGCCACTTCTACTGATCGGACTGCTCGCCGTGGGCTGCAACGCCGATCCGTATGCCACCGCGGGAAAGCCCGCCGCCGCCGCCTCCAAGGAGGCGAAAAGCCCCGCTGCGGCGCCAGCCCCCCCGGCCACCGCCGCGAAAAAATCCAAGCCTTCGTTCGTGCCCGCGGCCCAAGGCGCAGCCCCCGAGGTCGTGCGTGAAGCGATGCACACCGCCGAGGCGGACGGCGCGACCTTGGTGGTGTACGTGGGTGCGTCGTGGTGCGAGCCATGCACGGACTTTCATCACGCGGTGGAGCGGGGCGAGCTCGACGAGGCCCTGGCCGGGGTGCGGTTTTTGGAGTTTGACTCCGACCGCGACGGCGCCCGCCTTCGCGAGGCGCAGTACAGCGGCCGCTACATCCCCCGCTTCGTGCTGCCCGCGCCCGACGGACGTGGCTCCGCCCAGAAGATCGAGGGCGGGATCAAGGGCGAGGGATCGGTCGCGCACATCATGGCGCGGCTCGGACCACTGCTACGCAAGAGCACGAGCTAGAGCGGTGATTGGTTTGATTGCACGCCCCGAGGTGCTTGTCGGGGGCGACCCCAGTAACGAGGAACGACCGCATGCCTGGCACACTGCTCCTGCACGATGACGCGATGATCGAGCATGACCCGGGACCGGGTCATCCCGAGCGCAAGGAGAGGCTGCAGGCGATCGTCGCGGCACTCCAGGCCCGACCCGTGGCGGGCACAACAACGCAGGCGCCAACCCCCGCCGCCCGAGAGGCGATCGTGCGGGTGCATAGCGAGGCGTATCTGGCCCAGGTGGATGCGGCGCGGGGGATCGACCGACGCTTCGATCCCGACACCGTCGCGTCGCCCAAGAGCATCGATGCAGCCTACCTCGCGGCGGGTGCGGCCGTGGACGCAGTCGATGCGGTCCTCGACGGGCGGGCCGACAACGCCTTTGCGCTGGCGCGACCGCCTGGGCATCACGCCGTGCCCGACCGCGCGATGGGTTTTTGCTTCCTCAACAACATCGCAATAGCGGCCGAGCACGCACTCTGCCACCCGCAGATCGATCGCGTGCTGATCGTCGACTGGGATGTCCATCATGGCAACGGCACCCAAGACGCGTTCTACGGGCGTCGCGATGTCATGTTCGCGAGCACGCACCAGTCGCCGCTCTATCCCGGGACAGGAGCACTCAAGGAGCACGGCACGGGCGTGGGCGAGGGGCACACGGTAAACATCCCGATCGGTGGTGGCGCGACCGATGGGGACTATCGACGGATCTTTGCCGACATCCTCGAGCCCGCGGCCGCCGAGTTTGCGCCCGACCTCGTGCTGGTCTCGGCGGGCTTCGATGCCCATCGCAACGATCCCGTGGGCGGCATGTCGATGTCGGCCGAGGGCTTTGCCGATCTGTGCGCGACGATGAAGCGCGTCGCCGCTGCACATGCGGGGGGTCGGCTCGTGCTGGTCCTCGAAGGTGGGTACGACCTTAACGGACTGGCCGCCAGCACCCACGCGTGTGTGGAGGTGCTGGCGGGCCGTAGTGCCCCCGATGGGGCGCAAGTGCCAACGGCGGTGGGTGAAACAGCGCTGCGAAACGCAGCCGCCCACCATCGTCGGTACTGGCCTATTTCGTGACCTTCTTCTCGGCCTTCTCGATGGCGTCGCCCGTCTTCTCGGCGCCCTTCTCAAGGGCCTCGCCTGTCTTCTCGGCGCCCTTCTCGAGGGCTTCGCCCGTCTTCTCGACCGCGGTCTCCGCCTTGTCGGCGGCCTTCTCCGCGGTGTCCTCGATCTTCTCGCCCGCGTTCTCGAGGGCGTCGCCGGTCTTGTCAGCGGCCTTCTCGAGCGCGTCGCCGGTCTTGTCGGCGGCCTTTTCGACCTTCTCGCCCGCGCCCTCGAGCGCTTCTCCCGTTTTCTCGGCGCCCTTCTCGACGGAGTCGGCTGCTTTTTCGCCAGCGGCCTTGGCTTCGGACTTCGCCTTATCGACGTCGGTCTTATCGCAGCCCGTCGCACACAGAGCGACGAACGAGGTGATCAGGCTAAGACGGCACAGGATGGAGGTGTTCATGGTCAGTGTCCTTTCGTGGGGGGGTGCGGATTATGAACTGCGGCGTAGCGGCTTGACGTTCTTGAGGTGCTCGCCGAGGTGCTCCCCAAGGCTCTCGCCTCCCAGCGCCCCAAAGTCAAGGGTACGAATGGGGAAGGGGATCGTGATGTCGTTGGCGTCGTAGGCCTCTTTGATCGCCATGATCGCCTCGGAGCGGGCCGCAAGGTACGGTCCCTGGTCGGCTTGCTCGATCCAAAACCGCAATTCGAAGTCGACGGAGCTCCCTCCAAACCCGGTAAAGAACAGCTCCACCTCGCGGTCTTGGTCGCGGCTCTCGATCGCCGTGACCGCCTCGAGCGCGACCTTCTTGGCCTTGCGTAGGTCATCGCCGTACGAGACCCCCACTCCGATCTCTACCCGACGACACTTGGTCTCGGTGTAGTTGACGATCGCATTCTGAAAAACGTCTTTGTTGGGGATGATCACCGTCTCCCCCGACAGCTGCGTGAGCCGTGTGGCACGCAGGTCGATGGTCTCAACACGACCGAAGAAGTCGGAGACCTTCACGAGGTCGTTCACCGCAAAGGGGCTGCGAACGGCCATGAGGACGCCCGAGACGAAGTTGGCGGCGATGTCCTGAAACGCAAAACCAAGCGCCAAACCAGCGATACCGATACCGGCCAGCAATGAGGTGACCGTCTTGTCGAGCTGCAGGACGCTCAGCGCGACGAATAGCCCGCCCGCGATAACGCCGATGCGAACGACCTGTGCGACCAGCCCAGCGAGCTGCGGACTGCTGATGATCCTTCGTAGGCCGCTGTCGACCGCGCGCGACAGATACCGAGACACGAGCCCGAAGACCAGCACCACAACGACCGCGACGGCCAGGTTCGGCAGCATGGCCACGAATGTCTCGAGCCAGCCGTTGAGTTTATCGAAGAGTGTTTCTACCAGGCTCGAAAAATTCATTGTCGTGTTCCATTCCCTCGGGCACGGTCGCAACGCGCCGTACCCACTGCTTGTCCGTTAGATGCTTGTGTTTGTCTCGAGTGTTTTTGGTCTGCTCTAGCGTTGACTACATACGGGCGATGAGATCATCGAGCTTCTGCTCGATCGCCTCTTTTTTCTCGCCGTAGCGCTCTTGCAGGCGGGCGACGATCTTGTCGCGCCGAGCATCGAGCCTCTGCATGTCATCGTCGGTGAGCTTGCCCCAATTGAGCTTGACCTCGGCCTTCACCTTGTCCCATTTTCCTTCAACTTGATCCCAGTTCATCGTTGTCTCCTTCGTGCACAGCCGACGAAGCACTCGCCAGCTTCAGCGCAGGTCTAGGACAACGGCCCCCCCTCTCAAGGCCCGCCTCGCGAGAATTTCCGTGAGCCGACTCCCGACAATTCGCCGCTAACGGGCGGTTTACTGTGCGCCAGCGGGCACCTGTGCGGATCCGACACAGGTGGCGCGATGACCACGGCCATCGGATCAAGGACGGTTGGTTTGGGCAACCCAGCGAACCGCGGGCTGGCACGCCGACAGCTCGGAGACCAGCGTCGATACGTTCGTCACGAATAGATCGAACGGATCGGTGGCAAACTGCACAATCTCACCAGGTGGGATCTGCATGCCGAACTCGGGCTCGGTGATCGCGTAAAATCCCGAGGCAAACGGATCTCCACACCCTTCGATGCACTCTTTAGTGCTGGCGCCCAGCTCGAACTCGAGCGGCGACTCGAAGAACGGCCGTGGTTGCAGAACATTGGAGGCGATAAATACCGTGTTCCCTTCCTGCGACACGGCGAAGGTCTCTATCTCGCACGAGGACGGCCCCGTCGCATCGCCAAGAAATACCCGAAACTGGAAGCAGTCGGGCAGCTCGGGCGAGACCCCCTCGAAGATGAGTTCGTGCTCCGTATCCGGGAACATGCAGGGGCATTGGTCGCACAGCCTCACCGTATCTGTGCCGATCACGGTGGCAAAGAAGACGTAGTAGTTGTTGCAGTCCTGCGGCAGTGGCGGATCGAACGTGAAGCCGAGCGGCTCAGGAAAGTCGGGCGGGCAGATGCGGGGGCCCGTCTCGCTCGAGCCGAGGCCGCTCTCCTCCGTGCCATCGCTGTCACTTGTGGTGACGCCATCGCCCCCCGACGAAGAGGTGCCCGCACTGGAACCGCCACCGGTTTGGCCACTCGGGTCGGTGCTCCCCGATTGACCGACCGTGGACCCCACGCTCGTGGCCGACTCGGTCTCGCCTGCTGTGCCGCTGTCGGTGGCGCCCTCGTCGGCCACGCCGAACAGCGGATTGACTCGTGAGCATGCGAACGTGACGCTGATCGCCGCCAGAACCCAGTACCGTGCTGTCATCCACGCACGTTCTATCGCATAGGGGCACCGCATGGATATCAGGAAACCTACATCGGTCCTGGTGCCACCAACACAGTGACCGTTTGCCGCGGAGGACCTCGATGCGCATTTTCCCGACCCTCTCGTCCGTGCTTCGCCCCACCATCGTCGCGACCACGACCGCATTGACCCTGCTCGGAGGCTGCCACAGCTCCACGAACGACCGCGACCTCGGGCCCAACGCCGAGCTGTCCGAGTCCGAAGACGCCACAGACGGCACGCTAGAGCCTACACAACCGCTTCCCACGTCATTGGACGCGCAAGTACGCAAGTATGTCGCGCAGTACGGCCAGCACTGGGCGGACTTCCGATTTCATGGCGCGATCGTGGTCGCGCGAGGCGACACGGTGGCGGTCAATGAGGCATTTGGCACCGCTGACTTGGTCTCCGATGTCCCCAATCGCACCGATACCGTCTTCCGAATGGGAACTCTCTCGGCACAGCTCGTGGCGGGCGCGATAATGCGATTGGTCGAGCGCGGCGATCTCCAGCTCGAGGACACCGTCGACTCGTTCTTGCCGCAGTGGCCCCGCGGCGATGCCATCACTATTGAACATCTGCTGACCCACCAGAGCGGGATCCCGAACTTCACGGACATGCGTGGCTTCGAGGCGTGGATGAAGGGGCCGCGCACGCTCGACGCAACGCTTGGCTTGTTCCGCGATCGCGCGCCCCTCCATGCACCAGGCGAGGACACGAACCCGAGCAACTCGAACTATGTGTTGCTCGGCGCGGTCTTGGAGGCGGCCACGGGTCTGCCCCACGACGAGGCGGTACGGCAGCTCGTGCTCATGCCGCTCCACATGACGCACACGCACTACGCAACGACGGCGCAGAGCCAAGCGGTGGGCATGCTCTACCGTGAAGACGAGACTCTGGAGCTTGCGACCGCGGTGCACCCGAGCGCGTTTGGGCCCGCGGGCGGCTGGCTGTCGACCACCGAAGACCTGCTGCGCTGGGTCCGAGGCCTCCGCGATGGCACGTTGCTCTCCGCCGAAGGCACGGAGCGACTCCAAGGGAGAGCGGGCGAGGGCCTCGGCTTTGGCTGGGCACCCGCCACGGTCGCAGGGCACGAGGCGATCACGTGGCCCGGTCTCATCGATGGCTTCAGCGCCTCGGTCCTGTACATCCCAGCCGACGACACCACGATCATCGTGCTGTGCAACGCCGAGGTGATCCCCGCGGGACAAGTGGTCGAAGACATCGCCCAGCTCGCGTACGGCAACGAGCTGCCCGCGCGCCACGAACCCCAAGACGTGCCCGTGCCGTGGTCCGAGCTCGAGCCGATCGCGGGGCGATATCAGCTCACGCGCGGCACCGAGGACATGCTGATCGGGGCCGACCCCACCGCGATGGAGTCGCTGGCGGACGTGTTCGTGCGTGCCAGCGACGAGCAGCTCGTGCTCGATGTGCCTGGCCACGGCAACAAGCGCATGCACACCTTGGGGAAGGGCCGCTTCTTCTTCAAAGACCGGGTGCAGACCACCGCGCGACTCGTCTGGCGATACGAACGCTCGCCGCTGCTCGTGCTCGAGACCAGCGGCGTCGAGCTGCGCTTTGTCAAAGCCGACGACACGCCGCCGACCCGTGCACCATCACACTGAAGGCCACACGCGGCGGATCTCCGCGCACGCGGCCCCGATGTCTCGCCAGCGTCGCTTGTAGCCCCGCGGCGCGGTCAGGATTCGTCCCGCGAATACGTCGACGACGATGCACGCGTCTTCGTTCACTCGGCCGCGCTCCGCCATCGCCTGTCGTGCATGCATGCGAAGGAGCGTCGCGACGTACTGGGCAGAGGCTTCGGTGTGCGGGTGGCTCTTGGGAAAGTGCAGCTTGATCGCCCCCACCGTTGGCCGACCGCGGCCGTCTACGCCTTCGAGTACGAGGTCGGGATAGACGCTCACGTTGACGCCCTCGACATCGAGCTTGTCATGACGCGGTACGACAACGGGCGTCATCTCGCGAAGATCGAGGCGCGGCTCCAAGTCCAAGAAGCGCAACACCGCTTCTGCGCAGCCGTGGGCCTTGTGCATCGCGTAGGTCGACTCATGCTCGGCGGCGACGATCTGCTCGGTGCGCCGCAATAGCTCGGCGCGATCGATCTGCCCCGCCACGAACTCGATAATCGCGCTCCGAGCGGGCTCATAGTAGGCGCCGATATACGAGCACGGATACTTCTGTCGCTCGATAATATTCTGTCGACGCAGCGGCGGCGACACCAGATACTCACCGAGCTTATTGGCAGATATACGCGGATGTAAACGAACTTCCTGTTCACTCATACTGGACCACAACCCCACTAAATTTGATGTAAAGAATACGCTGACCGTTCGTTCAGGTCAATCCGCCAAATGCCCCCTACGACCCCGTCTTTGGTCACGTGTGCATTATCGTGACACACGCAATATCAAGCACGTGCCAATGAAGGAAGTACTACTGACGCCCGATGTCAGTATGCATTCGAACGACAAACGGCCCGGTCACACCGTGGTGCAGACCGGGCCGCGCTCAAAGCGAGCGTCTGTGGGGAGCGTGTCCCTAGCCGAGCAGCTCGGGGAGCGCGTCCTTGGGCAGTGATGGATCGCCGAAGTCCTCGATGGGCATGCCCGCAGCATCGCGGAGTCCCGCCGCGCTGCCGATCATGTTGAGCAAGCGACAGTGGGTGCCGTTGCCCGGCAGCCGTCGATACAGCCCCTGCGCCAGGTAGCCGCCCGCCGAGCCAGCCAGGATGTACGGCAGGCCGTTGGAAGAGTGACCGGGGCCCGTCGACTGGTCGTTGTGCCACACGCTCACGCCCGCATCGAGCAACGAGCCCTCGGGCAGCGGGTAGGCGGACAGCGCATCGAGCAGGTAGCGGAACGTCTGCGCGAAGGTTCGGTCGATCTGGTGATGCAGGAGGTCGGCGTTCGGAATGATGTCGCCATCGGCCCCGTGCGAGAACCGACGATGCGAGATGTAGTGGTAGTTCTCGAACATCTCACCCGTGTCGGGGTGATAGAAGCGAGTCGTACCGTCATTGCCGTTTCCGAGCTGGATCGCAACCGAGCGGGTGTAGCCGCAGGCCACCGCGAGCACGGCCACGTCCATGTGCGCCCGCGTTGCCGCGAGCACCTCGTTGCCGTCGTAGTGCTCAAAGCCCGCCGCATCGCCTTCGAGCTGCGCTTCTTGGTCCTTGGTGAGGTTGCACGCCAGCGTGTCCTCAAGGTCGCGAATCGCCGCACGATGCTGCTCGAGCCGCTCCACGTCGTTGCTCGAGAGCGCCGAGTTGTTGAGCAGCGACGCCATCTGGTCGCGGACAACATCGTTGACGCTGCGACGACGCTCCACGAGCAGCTCACTGAGCGTCTCGCCATCGGTCCCCATGATCGTCTGATAGGCGGTCATGGGGTTGTGCAGCGGCGCCCGACGATCGCCCGGGCCTCGGTACGACTCGCACGCGCCACCGAGCCAGCCCTCGTTGAGACCAGCGTAGAGGAACAACGAGTCGCGGCCGCCCGGGTTGAGCTCTCGCCCGATGCGATGGTCGATCGACTCGCCCGCCGCCTCGGAGTCGGCGCCCACACCGAGCACGACGGGAGGCCGTGCGGTGAGCCCCTGCATGACCCCGCGCGCATGTCCGTCGCCGTAGTCGAACGGTGCGGCATCGACCGCCACCGCCAGCAGACGGTCGCGGTAGGCCGACAGCTCGTCGAGCGCTCGGCCGGCCATCGTGCCCGCCGTGAGCTGCCCTTCGGCGTTGGGCCAGAACCGCTCGGGCTCCTCGCCAAACTCCTCGGTTGTCTGCGCCGAGGCGCAGCCGTTGGCCTGGCGGAAGAAGATCGCATAGGGCTCCACCGCGCTGCCGCCCGCCTTGGCGGTACCGGGCGCACGCAGCCCCTCGAGGAAGGGAAGTCCCAGGGTGATGCCCCCAAGGCCCTTGAGGACCATTCGTCGACGCATCTTCATTATTCCATCTCCTCGGCGGATCGGGTCAGGAACGGGCGAGAGGTCGCCAGCCCAACCAGCAAGTCTTTGACTGCGGCATCCTCATCGAGCGACTCGGTCGCCAGACGCTGCACAAGAGCATCGTCGAACTCGCTATGGGGGCGTCCCGTGGCGAACTCCATCCAGTGTTCCATGTAGCAGAGGTGAACCGCCTCGTCGGCGGCCAGTGCCTCCGCGAGATCGAGTGCATTGTTCACCTCGACCACGCTCGTCAGCAGCACCGATGAGCTCGCGTCCACCGTCTGCCCGTTGTCTACCTCGCGGAACGCTCCCGTTGCGTCGTAGTTCTCGAACGCAAACCCAAACGGGTTGATGAGCGGCGCATGGCAGCCGTAGCAGGTCGTGCCCTCGCCCTCGGTGTGTGCGGTGACCGTGTCGCGGTTGGTCGAGGTCTCGTCGGGCTCGGGAACGGGCGGGACATTGTCGGGCGGCGCCGCAATGGTGTGGCAGGCGATCTGCCGAGCCAGGTACGCGCCGCGGTGGATCGGGTCGGGATGCACCGACGTCGAGTTCGCGGCCAAGAAGCCGACCTGCGTAAACACGCCGCTGCGCTGTGTCGGATCGAGGTCAACCCGCTGGAACGAATCATCGAACGATCCCTGCACACCGTAGATGGCGGCCAAGTCGTCGTTGACGAAGGTCTCGGTCGAGGTCAACAGGTCGCGCCAGGTGCCTTCGCCTTCGAAGATCACGTGGTCGAGGAACATGTCGTGCTCGACCACCGCAAGCTCGCCGAGGTCCTCGGGCGCGTCGGGGAAGAAGCTGGGTGAGGGCAACGCCTGCGAGAACTTCTCCACCTCCAGCAGGTGATGGTGGAAGCGCTGCACAACCGCGCGGGCTCGCGGGCGCTCCAGCATTCGGCGGACTTGATCTTCGACCGCGTCCGCATCGTTGAGCTCACCCGCCGCGGCCGCATCGAACAGCTCCTGGTCGGGCACGCTATCCCACAAGAAGAAGGACATCCGCGAGGCGACCTCGTAGGAGCTGAGCGGGATCACGTCGTCGACGATCTCCGTGCTGCTCTCAATGCGGTAGATGAAGTGCGGGGACTGGAAGATGCCCTCGAGCACCAGCCGAACCCCCGCCTCAAACCCCGTGGTGTCCTCGTACAGCTCGGGGCCGCGAGCAAACAGGGCTTCGTACTCTGCGATCTCGGTGTCGGTGAGCGGCCGTCGGTAGGCGCGCAAGCCGAAGTTGCGAATGAACTCCGACGCGCGAGTCGACTCATCGCCCGTGTCGGGTGCGATGCGAGCCAAGATCTCCTGGTCGCTCGAGACGAGCAACGCGACATTGACGGCCGCCCGCTGATAGCCAGACCACAGAGCCTGGTCGACCTCCAGCGTCAGTGCGTTGTTGCCGAAGATAAACCCACCCTCGGCTGGGTCGGCGCGAAACTCCGACGAGAACCCAGTGGGCTCATCAATGCCCAACAGATCTTGTACCGAGTTCTCCCATTGACCATGTGTCAGTCGGAAGAAGCGCGTCGTGGGAGCGGGCATTTCCGCGGCGGGGCCGAGTCCATCGTCGCCGCCATCGTTCGTGCCGTCGCTGTCGCCCTCGTCTCCGTCCCCGGAGTTTTGTCCGTCGGAGTCAAAGCCCTGAAGCCCGGAGTAGCAACCGGTACTCAGACCGATCCCCAGGAGGCATGCCCCCAGGAATGAAAGCCGTTCACCCTTTTTCATACATCACCCGTGCGCATAGGTTTGCCCGAAGCCAGGCCTCCCTGCTAGCCGCAAACCCTTGGAATTTCGAAAATCAGCCGATATTTACGTAAGCGAAACAACACTCCGTGTCTCGACCGACGGACCGTTCGGTCTGTGCTGATCTGACAGTGGTCTCGGACACAGGATTCGCCTCCTGTGGCGCGAAAACGGTGATCTAGGGCATGTTTGTTCCTCTGGGGCGCCCTGCCCCAACACGCTGGGCCAATGGGGGTTCGGATCCCCCGACAGTGTCAGTGTTTCGATTAGACAGGGTCCCGATCATGGACGCCGCAAAACCGCGCCAAGCTCGCCAACTTCGCCGGTTTTGGGCTTGGGCGGAGGAAACTCTGCGCGCACGCCCACCACGACGCCCTCCCGCTGCCGCCAGAAACGTCCGCGTTTTCGCTCCTGCTTTGTTCGACTCCGCGTCCGAAACTATGTCGTTGTCGGGTGAAGACAAGTGTAGAGACTTGTCGACATTGAGGCATCGACCGATGACTTCGCTTGGACGGCGGACCTACGGGCAACGGCCGAACGTGGGCCGTTGCGCCCTCCAGGCACAGCGCCAAGCCACGTAGACGAGCATTCACGCCATCGATTCAATCACGTCCGACATTTGCCCCATGAGGCAATCAATTACACGATCCATCCGAGAAGTCGTTGCAATTGAACACACCACTGCGCATGGTGTGATCCGATGGCGCTTCAGAGGAATCATGGGTTGGAATCGGGTGTAGCGCTCGCGGCAGCATTATTGCTGTCTGTGGCGTGTGGCGATGATGGCGGGTCTCCGTCGATGATGGACACGGGCGGAAGCGACTCGGGGAGCGCGGGCCCTGCGACCACGCAGGCGACCACGAACGCCGACGAAACCACCGATGCCACCGCCGACGAGTCCACGGGGCCGCAGTGTGGTGTTGAAGAGTGTGGTGACGACATCGACGGCGACTGCGATGGCCTCGAAGACGACGAAGACCCCGACTGCGCCGAGCCGGGAGACGCCCTGTGGGTCTCGGTGACGGGGACGAGGGGTCAGGGGTTTACGCGCCTCGCGATCGACTCTTCGGGCCGAACAACTCTCGCGTTGAACAACCCATCGGGCCCGTTCACGGGACCCGATGGCCAGAGCATTCCGACCGAGGATATCGAGGCCGCGGCCATGGCCGCTCGCTACGAGGTCGACGGAACACTGAGCTGGGCACGTCCGCTCGCCACGGGCACATCGATGTCACCCACGGCAATCACAGCCGACGACGACGGTCGCATCCTGCTGGGCGCAACCGTCTCACTGTTCATGGACCAGACCATCTTTGGCGAAGGCACGCCCGCGGAGACCGTTGTCGATCAGACCGGCTGCTTGCTCGCCGAGTACGACGTGGAGGCCGAGTTCCTCCAGATCAATTTCATCGTGGGCGACTGCCTGCCTTCGCGCCTCGTCCCCCATCCCGCGGGGGGTTATGTCGCATCGATTCGCGTCGACCAAGCCACCACCTTCGAGACCGCCGATGGCCCGTGGACGGTCGAGCCCTTGACCAAGAGCGTGCTCGACCCAAGCCCGTTCGCGCTCGTGCGCCTCGACGAAGACCTCTCGATTCTCTGGGGCATGCGGATCGACGGAGAGCTCAACGAAACCGCGATCGCCCCGCTTGGTGACGGCCTCGCATTCGCCACGAGCCACTACGACGCCCTCACCGTGGATGCGGGCGGTCCCGACGAATTGATCATCGAAGATCCCGAGCTGTCAGGCAGCCGCGCCGCACTCTTGGCCATCGATTCCAGCGGGTTGGCCTGGCACGACGTCCTCCATTCTGCGCTCGGCCTCGAGGTGGCAGCCATGGAGTCGTTGCCCGATGGCGGTGTGGCCGTCGCAGGAACCAGCTTCGGCGAGCTCACGTTGGGCGAGGTCCAGGGCGCACCACAGTCACAGAGCGGAGGCATCGGGTTTGCCTATCTGGCGTCCTACAGCGCCACGGGTCAGGCGCGATGGATCGCAGGATCGCGAGCCGACACCGAGTCCTCTCGCGGCCGCGGTCATACGCTCGGCTACGATCCAACAACCGAAAGCCTCGTGCTCGGAGCCCGAACCGAGGACGTCGTCACCTGGGGCGCAGGCGAGCGGACAGAGGTCGATTTCACCACCCCGAGCGACGGCTTCGTCATGGCGAGCTTCGACCTCGATGGCGCATTGCTGTCCGCGTATCTCCTCGGCACGGGCGGAGACAGCCTGCAAGCGGGCCGCCCAACCGAAGGCAGATACGTGATGGCGGGCAGCGTCAGGGACGATGACTCGGCGATCATCGGCGGAACGCCTGTCAGCACGTCGTCGTCAAGCGAGGCGTTTTTGGCGGGCTTCGTTCGGTAGGCGGCACCTCCCTCGCGACGGGCGGGGAGAGTTGGAGGCGGAGCCGGTGACGAAACCACGATCAGCCCTCTGCCTCAGAGGCTCCCTTTGGCCCTCCGAAAGCGGTCCCCTCACAAGGATCACCCTCACGGTGGGCCGCCTAGGCAGCTGTGGGCAACGTAAGCCCCCTGGACTGCAGGGTCTGCAAATAGACGAAGGATTGAGGAGGGTAGAACGAGTCCAGAGCAACTCGTGGATCAACGGGTTCGGGATACCGCACCGCCACTTCCACCTCCAACGCATGTGCCACGTCCCGGCCGCGGAAGTACTCGTCGAAGTAGCTACGCGTGATTCCGGCGTGCTTGCGAGTTTTTCGCCAAAGTTCGACGGGACTTGTGCTCAGGACCCGGCGCACTGAGAACTCCCCGATGATGCGCTGTATCGGGCTCGACGAGTAAACGACGACGCGGTCAACTTCGCGAACCGGCAGGACCCTCCTAAACTCGAATCTCTTCTCGCCAGCGAAAATGAGGTCCGCGAACTCAGGTTTGATCGACAATAAGACGCTCATCGGCTTGCCCGAGGCGCAGTATGTTCGCGAACTGATCTGGCGTCAACGGGAGCACGCTCCAGCGCTCATCGCCGTCTAAACCAACGTCCTCGATAAGCGACTTGCGGTTGGGCCGCCTCGGTAACGCAAATTGTAGAGCATCCTGAGGACGACCAGCCTATCTCTGCTCTTCTGCCAGAACCCCCGCAGTTCATCTTCCTCGAAGACACTGTAGGCCAAACACTGGGAGACAAACTCATCCTCATCGGCGAATGCACTCGCCCTCAGAACCTTGTCGAGCACGCAAACAGATGTGGCAACTGAGCTATACCAACCGGAACGCGCGTTTTGATCTTTAGTTCGATAAATGACGAGGAGATCGCCCTCTTTCAACCGCGCCGCCGTACGACTCCATGCAATATAGATCTTGAAAATGGAGTTCGTGTGAGCGATATCCTGGATGATGTCCGCGCTCTCGGTTCTCAGCTTGGAGTCCGGAAACAGTCGTGTATGGTACTTGGGATAGATACCCAGAAGAAAATTTCGCCTACCGTGTACATCGATCAAGGGGTAGTCCTTGTAAACACCGCGCCCCGTTGAGCGAAGCGAACGGGCAAGTACATCCTCCGTGCCGTTGGCCGTGATCTTCTGTCCAACCCTCTCGAACCCCCATTGGGTGAGGAGGGCGATTAGCCCCTCATGCTTCGGAAATACAGTGACGTAGACCTCCTGCACGCTTTCCTCAAACGCCTGATCCAAGAGCAACTTGATAAAGCGTTCCCCGAGTCTTGTCCCGTGTGCGTCTACCTTGAGAGTGCCGGCCTTTATCCTGCGTGCTGGAGGCCGAGGGGGTGACACATCGGCCAACGCTTCATCTTCAACCTTCGTGTACAGGAATCCGCAGAGGGCACCGCTGTCGTTGCGAACAACCCATGCCTCCTCCAACGCTTTGCGTTCGAACCAATCGTCGAACTCCGCATAATCTGCCCGCAACGAATCGAAGAACCCATCACCCAGGTTAAGGTCACGGAATTTTGCTCGTTCGATTGGCCCATGCTGCATCTTGTGGCTCCGATGAGATCAACTCACGCTACAATCTAGGATAGCTAACCTGCCGCCCTGGGCCAGCGCAAGATCGATACCCAATCGACGAAACGCTCCGTCCTGCGAAGACACCGAACCTCATGTCGATGGTGAGAAGTGGTCCTTTTGGGCCATCAACGATGGCCGTGGATCGGACACGTTCCCACCGCTACGAGAGTGTGTCCCCTTGGGTGCGAGCGCGAGATTGCACTTGGGCCGCGAACAACAAACGGACTGACACAAAGGGGACAAAAACTTCGGCGCTTGCGTTCGACGCTCCTTTCATCCGCCAACATCGCCCAACCCAAGCTGTTCAGTGAGCAGTAGACAGCGTTGAGATTTTGCCGACCCGGCCCCAAATCTCATCGACCTGCCAGCGGTACCTCCCCGCGACCGCTTCGGCGTCGGTGATCGGGCTGAAAAAGATCTCCGACTCCCGAGGATCGATCCGCCGCGAGCGGTTACTTCAGATCCGCAGGCGGCCCCATGCCTATCGATCGACGACAACCACGCTCCCGCTACCACCGAGTCACAGCTAGTAGAACCCCGCTCGGGGACGGCACAAGATACAGGGATGGAGCGCTAGCCCTGGCGCTGATCGTCGCCGCGTGCGGGCCGGGGGCGGCGGGCGACCTGGACTCCGCCGACGGCAGCGACGGATCCGCGGGCGATAGCAGCGGAGAGCTGGGCACGACGGAAGCGGTCGACGAAAGCGGCAGCAGCACCGACGCCGACGGTACCGACGGCACGGGGGAGTCGCCCGAGAGCTGGTGCTTGCGCGGCACGAGCCAACCGCAGCTTCACTTCAGCGACACCAACCACGCGGTGGCTGACTGCGATGGCAACGGACGCGATGAGGTGTGGATGACCGAGGCGCTGTGGGATCCCGTCGCCGAGATCCAGTCCTCGCGCATCCGAGCGTTTGAGCTGGGTGCCGATGGCCAGCTCGCGCCCGTCGTCGACGTCGAGCGCGAGGGCTCGGTCAGGGCCATTGTCGACATCGACGGCGACGGGCGGCTCGACGTGCTGATGACCCAGTGGGACACCCCAGAGCAGTGGTGGTTGGCCGGGCTGCCCGAGCTATCGATTGACGAGGTCGCGCAGCCTCTCGTTTCGCCAGGGCTGTCGAGCATATGGATCGACGCCAACGGTGATGGCGTAGTCGATGTCTTCGAAGGAACCGACACTGGGCTCGCCCTCCACTTGGGCGATGGGACGGGCACGTTCACCCTGGCCGGCACCCACGACTACGGGCGCGAGTTCGGCTCGAAGAAGGTCTGGCCCAGCGACACTCCAGGTGTGTTGCTGTCGAGCTTCGAGGAGCAGCGCCTCGGCTTCGGGGGCTTCGCGCAGGAGTTCCATGCACTGTCCGTTTCCCCGGTCGGGGAGATCACCGTGCTCGCCAGTGGCATCGTCGATGCCATCTCGGTGAAATATGTACAGGACTTCGACGGCGATGGAGTGCCCAACGCACTCGGTCACGATGAGGTCTCCAATCAGAGCATGACGTATCTGCACCAAGAGGCTCCCGGCCAGTACGCAGCGCAGCTCACCACGCAGCCCGTCTTCGGCATGGCGGCCGATACCCTGACCTCCGCCGACGAAGTGGAGATCCTGCACTGGTCGAACGTCGAGGGCGAGATGTGGCTACGACGACCCGAAGATGGCGGCTGGCCCACTGCTGTTCCCGTGACGATAGAGGGACCATGGCTGCGCGCGGGAGCCATCACGACGCTACAGGCCGATGGCGAGGGTGGTCGAGAGCTGTTGAAGTTGAGCTACGAAGGTGACGACTCTCGCTACAGTTTATGGAGGCTCGAGCCATGCCAATAGTACAGAGATATACTTGGCTCTGCGCAATCGCCCTTGCGGGTGTGGCATGTGGCCCAGGTTCCGTGGTTCAGGACGGCGGCGGAGAGTCTGCCGAATCGTCGTCGGGCGACTCGAACGCATCGTTCTCCGACTCGGGCACGCGCGGCACGACGGCCGACACCACCGCGATGGCGACCGACGGGTCGAGCGATGGGACCGGACTCGACAGCAGCGACTCGGCCGAGTCCGACGAGCCACCGCCCGAGCCCGCATGTCGCGACGGCGTGCTCGACCCCAACGAAGAGTGCGACGACGGCAACGCGATCGATGATGACGAGTGCAACAACGACTGCGTGCTCACGGCGGCGATCGTCTGGGACACCTCGATACCGCCAGGCGGAGAGGGAGCGTGTGCGCATGCGGTAGCCCTCAGTTCAACGGGCCAGATCGGCGTCGGCGGACTGACGCGAATGGGCAGTGAGTTCGTGAACGCGTGGGTGGGCATGCTCGACGAAGACGGCACGCTCCAGTGGCAGGATCAGTGGGACGGCGGCCAAGATGCGCGTGACGAGGTCGTGGCCGTCGCATTCGATGGCGTCGGGAACCTGCACTTGGCGACCAGCGAAGAAAACGACCCGACCTCCAACGACAGCAACGCCTGGCTGTACAAGCGCGGCGCCGACGGTAGCGAGCACTGGGCCGTGGCCTTGGAGCGACCGTCCGACGTTTCGAACTACGCGGCGGACCTCGTGGTGGGACCCGATGGCGGCGCCACGTTGCTGGCCACGAGCTATGGCCCGGGCTCGTCCAGCGGCTTGCTTCTTCAGCGGCATGCCCCCGATGGCAGCTTGGCGTGGCCGAGCGCGGTGTCGTTCGCGGAGGATCTGCTGCGGATCAACGATTCTCAGCTTCGCCAAGACACAACAGGCGAGCTGTACGTCGTGGGCGTGCGCGAGTTGGTCGGCAGTGGTCGTCGTGCGTTTCTCGAGCGGTATTCGCTGGATGGAGTCATGCAGTGGTCCGTGCAATCCAATCCGCCCGTATGGCT
Organism: Epimenia babai; assembly: GCA_011762755.2. NCBI lineage: Eukaryota > Metazoa > Mollusca > Solenogastres > Cavibelonia > Epimeniidae > Epimenia > Epimenia babai. The sequence continues at coordinate 74,187 of WURV02196512.1, read as the reverse complement.
CAGCGGCGATCGAATGGTCGTGGGTGCGACTCGGAGCGACGGGTATTCGACGCTAGCGCTACACGATGCGTTCGCGCCCGAGGATCTGGTGCTGCGCTCGTGGGATGCGAGCGGGGACGGGCCCGATGCGGTGCTGACGGAGCTCGTGGCTGAGGTGCGGCTCACGGATGCGGCGTTCGACTCGGGCGGGAATTTGATTGTGACGGGTAACGATTCGGATGGGGGGTGGGTGGTTAAGGTTGACCCTGCGGGAGCGGTTGTTTGGGTGCGGCGTGGGGCGGAGCGGGAGAGCAATGCGGTGGCGGTTGGGGTTGATGATGAGGTGGTTGTGGCTGGGTGTGTGATGGGGGCGGGTGGCGATCAGCATGTGTGGGTGCGGCGGTATGCGGGGTGACGGAGCGTCGAGGAGGGCTGCAGAGACATAGCTGGCATCGGGGCTCCATGCGCCTGTCCGGGGCGCGACTGACCTGAAATGGGCCAGAAGGGCGAAGCGGTTTGTTCCCGCGATAACATCCTCGTCATACGGTGCGTCCCCATTCACGGCAGCGAACGACCGCGGGTGGAAGATCATCCGGCGGGAAATCGACGTCACCGACTACGACGTGCTCATCCTGGCAGGCTGATACGGCAAGCCAGATGCGGATAGTTAGGGGTTGCCCGATTGTGGAATAATGGTTCTCCTTACTCCTGCCATGCCCGTCATATCCCCCAACGATCTTCGACTCCGTCGCCTCCACGGTCTTGACCCCGAAATCGTCCGCGAGAAACAACGCTTGATTGGCACGGACAAATTCGAGCCCGTCGCCATGGTTCACACTCGATGGCCGACGGGTATCATGGTCTGGGTTGTCAGCGACGGGAACCACCGCGTCCAGGCGGCATTGGAATCCGGGCTTGCGGAGATCGAGTACGTGGAGCACACGGAGGAGACGGTCCGTCGGATCGCTCGGCAACGCGGGCACAATTTCGACACGCTGGTCCAGTACGCCCAACGGTTTTATCCAGGCGAGTACCACGGACGACAACCGCGCTAACGGCGGAGATCGAGACGGATCCAGCAAGTTTATTACGCACCCTCAGTAGTCACTGATGAAGTGGCCGGGCGCAGACCTCCACGTTCAGAACATCACGCTGCAAAACGGCGACACACCCGAGCCGCCGCCTGATGTGGTGGTCGACCAAGCGAACGGGTCCGGTCCCCGTGAGCGCCACGAGATGTTCGAGCACGCGGTGCGATACTACGAGGAGCCCATTTCTCGGGCGAGCAGCTTTGCAGCGCGCTCGCGTTCATGTGCTGAAGGTCGCCCAGAACCTCCTCGATCTGCTCGACAGCGGCGCGCTGGTCCTCCGCGATCACGTCGGGGTCGGGAAGATTGTCGGCGTTGAGCAGGCTCCTCCCTCTCTGCGAGAGTCGTTTCGCTCGCTACGAGAAGCGAAGCGAGCGGTCAGATTGCTGACCGAGTCCATCCTCGTGAGCCCGATGCAGCGGTTCACGACGAGGTGGCCAACGCGAGCCGGTCGGCTCGGCTCTTCGGTGGCGAGCACGGCGGCCGCCGCTCAGATAGCGAGCGGGGGATGCTGGTGGGAGCTATTTGGTTTTCGGGGCAAGCCCCTCTTAGTGCGCCCGGAAGGATTCGAACCTCCGGCCCTCTGGTTCGAAGCCAGATGCTCTATCCAGCTGAGCTACGGACGCGTAACCGCTGCTTACCAACTCCCTCACCGAACGACAAGCCCCTCTCACACGCCTTTTTCAGCCTCGCAGCAGACACCCCGGGCCACCCCTACGAGCGCCCGCGATCCCTGTCCCGCTCCCGCTCGCGCGGCCCCTTGCCGAACATCTCGCGGATCGCGTTCACGATCTCGCTGTCCGTCTCAGGCCGCGCGGCGGCATGCCAGAGCACCTTCGGCTTTGCCCGCATGGACGTGAGCACCTCGGCGGTCGCCTGGATCCTCGACTTGGGCACCCACGGGTCCTCCTCCTGGCCGCCGAGGATCATCGGCACGCCGTGCAGGTCGCCCTCGTGATGCACGGCGGAGCGCAGCGGGCCGAGCAGGGCGCCCGCAAATCCGATCACTCCCGCAAAGTTCCCGCCACGGCGCGCGGCGTAGTCGAGCACGACGCACGCTCCTTGGTGCTCGCCGTACAGCACGATCTTGTCGTGCCGAAAACCCATGGCCTCGAGGCGCGCCATGGCGGCGTCGAGCTGGGCGAAGCAGGAGGCGATCGCCTCGGCGTTGTCGCGAATGGGGGCGTCGAAACGATAGGGGAACCAGCTGCGTCCCTCGGCCTGAATGGCGACGAAGGCGGAGCCTTGCAAGCTGTCGAACAAGCGCGCGCCCGTGGTGAGCATGCGTTCGGCGGTGTGACCCTGGCCGTGCACGAGCACGACGACGCGTCGGGCTCGGTCGAAGCCGCGGCCGCCGAGGCCGGGCATGAGAGCACCGTGCGGGCCCTCGGCGGGGGCGAGGGTGGGCCAGCGGTCGGCGTCGACGCTGGGGCGGCGACCGAGGCGAGCATCGTGAAGCAATGCCTCGAGCTCGTTGGCGGATGCCCTCCGCGGATTGTCGAAGCGCACCAAGGAGAGCTTGGCGGCGATCTCTTTGACGTCGGAGGGGTCGATGCCCAGGCGATCGAGGCGGGTCGGGGCATCTACGATCAAGGCGAGATCGAACAGGGCCGCGGCGGGATCGCGGGAACCGAGCGCGCGACCGATGGCCTGGCTGGCCCGCGTGGCGATCCCTGCATTGAAGGCGACGACGTGGGGCAGCAGGACGCAGTGGGCCTGCGCATAGGGCAGACCAAGCTCGGAGACGAGGAGGCTCAGCATGTGCTGGCCTATGGCCATGCCCGCGGAGCCGTGCACGGTGGCGGCTTGGTAGGAGCCGCGCATCACGGCGGCGCGCACTTCGAGGTTCTCGGGCTCCTCGCAGGCGCGGGCGAGATTGACGGCGATGCGGGTGATCGCGGACGAAGCCATCGCCTGTAGGCGCGCGCTGGTGGAGCTCGAGTAGAGCGCGTCGACGGCCAGCGACAGGGCGCCGAACAAGCTGGCCGCGGTGACGGCCCTCGGCAGGCTCAAGGTGAGCACGGGATCGTAGATGACGACGGTCGGGCGCACCCGTTCTTCGCGACCGCGCACGACGTCGCCTCCGTCGGAGATCCCGTAGGCCTCGGTCATCTCGGCGCCGCAGTAGGTGGTGGGCACGGCGATGAACGGCCGACTACGCGACAGCTGGGTCGCCTTGCCGAGCGCGGTGGCTGAGCCTCCGCCGATGGTGATGAAGCCGTCGGCACCCATGTCGTCGAGCGCTGTGGTCGCCGCCTCGACGCTCGACTTCGGGGTGCCCGCGACGGCGATCGGCAACGTGCCCGCACCACGATCGGCGAGCAGGGAGATCGCTCGGTCGGCGACCTCGGTGCGCCCCGCCGTGCACAGCACCGCCACCCGACGAAGACCAAGGCGGCGCACATGCTCGAGCATGGCGTCCGTCCACGCGCGCCCGAAGCTCACCTGGCTTCCGTTGCGCGTCTCTTCAAATGTCGGAATCGTCGGCATGAGCCGGGGCCGCGGGCCGCATCATCTCCCTGGCGCTCGCCACGGTAAAGCATGCCCGCACCCACCTGGGCAAAGAGGCAGTGCGCCGCGGCCGTGCACGGACAACGGCCGCGGGCTATGCTGGGCGAGATATGGCGAACTCGCTCACCACCCTGCTGCGACGTCGCGTCGCGATCGCAGGCGCCGGCCTCATGGCGCTGTCGACCTACATGGCTTTTGACCACCACTCAGGTGACGAAGGCCTCGCGGCGGAGGACATCACCTCGCAGGAGGTCGTAGAGGCCGCCGACGGCCAGCTTTGGCTGGTGGACTTTGTTGAGCCCGAGGACGGCGAAGGTGGCTCCGAAGAAGAGATCGCCGAGCTGGTCGATCGCCTCGGCACAATTGCCCCTGCGGGCTTCTACAGCGAGGGTGAGCACCTTTTCCGCCTAAGCGGCAGCCAGGCCACCGCACTCGCGCTGCTCGACAACCCGCTCGTGGAGGGCGTGGAGCCCGACATGCTGTACGCGCTGCCCGAGCGCGCGTTTTCGGCGGTGTCCGAGGATGGGCTCGAGATCGAAAAGGGCCCGCGCAATGAGCCGAACGATCCAATGTTCCCACTTCAGTGGCACATGGAGCAGATCCGCGCACCCGAGGCCTGGGCGAGCACCGCGGGAGAGGGCGTGGTCGTCGCCGTCATCGACACGGGCGTGGCCTGGAAAGACGCTAACGGAGTTCGCCAGCTCCCCGATCTTCAAGGCACGGGCTTTGTCCCGGGCAAGAGCTTCATCGCCGGACTCGCCGAGGGGCTCGACGATCACGCGCACGGCAGCCACGTGGCGGGCACGATCGCGCAGACGACCCACAATGGAATCGGCGTCGCGGGTGTGGCCTACGGCGCGAAGATCATGCCGCTCAAGGTCCTGTCCAAGGACGGGCGCGGCAGCGTGGCCGGCATCGCCGACGCGATCCGCTACGCGGCCGACAACGGCGCACATGTGATCAACATGAGCCTCGGCGGACCGCTGCCCTCGCGAGTCCTCGCCAAGGCCATCGAGTACGCCCACGACAAGGGCGTCACCACCATCTGCGCGGCGGGCAACGAAAAGCGCAGCCGCGTGGGCTACCCCGCCGCCAACAAGTACGCGGTGGCCGTCTCCGCCGTGGACTACGGTCGGGAGCTCACCTTCTATAGCAACTGGGGTAAGGCGATCGACGTGGCCGCACCTGGCGGGGACACCCGCGCCGACAAGAACGGCGACGGTCACCCCGACGGCGTCCTGCAGAACACCATCAAGATTCAGAAGCCGGCCGAGAACGACTACCTCTGGTTTCAGGGCACCTCGATGGCCTCGCCGCATGCGGCTGGTGTCGCGGCGCTCATCGTCTCTTCGGGCGTGACCAACCCCGACGAGGTCGAGCGCGTCATGAAGGCGACCGCCGTCCATCCCAAGAACGTCGAGTGGGACAAGCAGTACGGCGCGGGCATCATCGATGCCGCGGCCGCGGTGAAGAAGGCCCAAAACCACTACGCACCCGAGCGCGCGGGCTTGCTCGGACTCCTTGGCCTGCTCGGCTTGGGCGGTCTGGGGATCGCGGGGCTCACGGGTCGCCGTCGTCGCCTGATGGGTCTCGCGGGTCTCGGTGCGGGCGCGGTGATCGGCAGTGGTGTCCTCGGTGGCTCACTCGCCTACGGCCTCGCAGGCATGACGGGCGCGTTCGGCTCGCCGCTGTGGCTCTCCGCCGCGGTACCGCTCGGCTTGGCCGCGCTGCTGATGAACATCAAGCCGCTACGCAGCGCGCTGGCCGGGCTCAGCTTGGGCTACGCCGCGTTGCTGGCCCACGGTGCGCTCGTGCTGCCGACACTCCTCGTCGACCTGCCAGGTGGACCGACCGTCGACCGCCTCTGGCTCGCCGCCAATGCGGTCCTCGCCCTGGCGCTGGCGCGGGCGATCAGCCGCAAGTAGAGCTCGGCGCGGCTCTCTCGCCGCACGATGCCAAAAAGGCGATCACCTTCGGGTGATCGCCTTTTTTCATGTCCGCGATTGGCCGCCCGCCGAGGGCAGACCGCTACTCCTTGGTCGTCGTCTCGCTGCGCTTTTCAACCGTACGGTCGCTCGCGCCCGGCATCCGTGAGACCACGCCCTCGTCCTTACTGCGGGGAGCTGCATACGGAATGTCGTGACCATCGGCCAAGCGATGCACAAGATCGGCCACGAGCTGAGCGATGCTCACCATGCCCTCGCCGTTGATCTTGTCGTAGTGATCTCCAACCTTGTGATAGTCGTCGTGAAGCCCCGTAAAGAAGAACAGCACGGGGATCTTGTGACGGTAGTAGCTCGCGTGATCGCTGCGAGCGTTGATCGCCCGCTCGTAGACCACCGATAGGTCGCGATTGCCCAGCTCGTCGAGGAGCGGCATCCAAGCGTCGCTGGAACCGATCCCACCGATCGCCAAGCCGCCCTCGCCATAACGGCCGACCATGTCGAGGTTCACCATCGCCACGACCTTGCCATCGGTGAAGGGGGCCACATCGGGGGGATCGGCCGCGATCGCCTTGGAGCCATGCAGGCCGAGCTCCTCACCCGCAAAGTGGGCAAAGACCACCGTGCGCTCGGGTCTCAGGTTTGCGTCGCGAAAGGCCCGAGCGACCTCCAGCACCATGACCGTGCCGCTGCCGTTGTCATCGGCACCGTTGCAGATCGAGTCGTCGGCGGTCGGCGAGCAAAAGTGGCCGTTCTCCGTGGTGCCGATGTGATCGTAGTGCGCACCGATCACCACGATCTCGTCGGCCTTCGCCGCGCCTGGCATATACGCCACAACGTTGAAGGCGGGCTTCTCGACTTCGCGCTCCTCCGCGGCGATCGAGATCTTCACGCTCTTGGCGACCTTCGGCCCACGCTTGGCATCGACCTTGATCCCCATCCAGTCGTTCGCGGCCTGCGTGGAGAGCCAGGCGACGGGCATGGTGAGACTCGAAAGTGCGTCCTTGGTCGTCGCGGGGTCGGGCGCAGGGCCATCACCGATCAGCACCACGCCGCTGGCCTTCATGTCCGAGAGGCTCTTGAGCGTCTCCTCCCACAGGTGACGCTCGGGGGCCGCGGCGACCACGATCCGCCCCTTGACCTTGCCTTCGTTGACCTTCGAGAGCGAGGCAACGGAGACGGCATCGGCGAACACGGGGTCACCATTGCCATCGGTCAGGGTGGTGATCTCTTTGCCCGCCACGAGCTTGCTGTCGCCACCCGTCATCACCCAGACGATGAGCTTGCCCGTGGGCTCGCGGCCAGCGGGGGCCATGAACGGCGCGCGATACCCATCGCTGCCCGCGGCGGCGATTCCAAACTCGGTGTACTGGGCGGCGAGGTGGTCGGCCGCCATGCCGATGTGCTTGCTGAAGGTGTAGCGACCCGCAAAGTCATCACCCGCCAGAGTCTCGAGGTCCGCCAGCATCCGCGGACCATCGATCTTGGGATCGGTCTCGGCCGGGAGCGTCGGTGCCAGCCGCTCGGGTTTGGCCTTGTCGCCTTCATCTTCGGGCGACGTGCTTCCGCCACCGATCGTGACCTTGCACGCCAGCAGCATGGCCACCGACAGCAGCATGGCGCCACGTTGCGTAGAAGAGGAGACACGATGCGCGGGAGAGCGGAAGATCGTCATCGGGTGGCGGGAGGGTATCAGGGCTCTCGGCCGCAGGTGGCAACCGTTTATGTGCGTGCACCACGACGGGCTGCGACAAGCAGCGCTTCGACGCCATGGCCGAGCTCTACGCGCACGGAAGCGACATCCGCGGCCACACGCTCGAGCCCCGCTGCCGCCAGCGCGCGGGCCACATGTGCCTCACCATGCCGCCATCGCCCCGTTGCGCCACACTCCGCCGCATCGCGCTCATCGAGGCGTTCGACGGTCATGAACATCAGCCCCTCGGGACGCAGCAGCGTCGCGACCGACTTCATCGCGGGGCCAAGGTCATCGAGGTAGCCCGTCACATCGGCGAGAACGACGAGCGCAAAACGTTCGGTACAGACCTGCGCAAACTCGGCGAGGCCCGTGACCGAGAGCGCGTCATAGGCCCCGCCGACACGTGCCCGCTCGATCATCTGTAGAGACAGATCGATCCCATGCAGGTGATGCGTGCGCGGCCGAAGGAGCGGCGCCATGCGACCCGTGCCGCAGCCGACATCGAGGGCGGAGTCTACGATCGTGGACTCGAGCGTCGCCGCGATGAGTCCGCTCAGTTGCTCGGGCGCGCTGTCGCCGAGGGTACCGAGCACGTGGTCGTAGCTCTCGGCAAAGCGATCGAAGTACGCGGCGATCGCCTCGGGATCGTCGTGTGCGGTCGGGTCGGCAAAGTAGCGGGCGACCGCGTCATCGGGGCAGGCCGCGTACCAACGCTCCATGAGCGCGGGCAGCTCGTCTTCGCGAGCGAGCGCGGTGAGGCACCACGCCAACCCTTGGTAGCCCTCGGCGAGCGACTCGTCGCGGGCGATCGCGTCTCGGTACGCGACCATCGCCTCGGCAACCCGACCGTTGGCGCTGAGCAAGCCACCGAGGTTGCAGCAGATGCGTGCATCGGTCGGCTCGCGCGTCAGCGCCTCGCGATAGGCCGCCTCCGCTCCATCGATCTCGTCGAGGGCTCGCAGCACATTGCCCAGGTTCACGTAGTACGCCGCGACCGCGTCCTCGTGCTCGACCGCCGCGCGCAAGGCCTCCGCCGCGTCGGCGAGTCGTCCTTCGTGATACGCGATCACACCGCGAAGGTGGAGCGCATCGGGATGGGCGGGGTCGAGCTCCAGCGCCTCATCGCTCCGCGCTCGGGCCTGTGCCATCTCGCCCTGGGCGAGGCTCTGCACCGCTTCGGTGAGTACCTCCGAGAGTCGATCGGACTCATCCATCAACGCGAACCACGCCGACTCGAGCCGACGGGCAAGGCACCCCAGCGCTGTAGCAGATCGGCGGGTACGGGGTCGTTGCCCTCGATGAACCGCTCGAGGTGCCCCATCGCATCCTGCCCCCAGAACACCTCGCCCGTGCCCTCGACTTCCATGCACGGCACACCAAACACCCCTCGGTCGATCGCCTCGGTTGTCTGCGCGCGGACACGTGCCTTGGCCTCGTCGTTCTTCGTATCGGCGACCCACTGCGTGCCCGGGTGGCCCGCCTCGTTGAGCGCGGCCGCGACCGCCTCGGCGTCCGTCACCCCCACGCCGCGGCCCCAGGTGCGGTGGTAGAGCAGCCCAATCACCTCGCGTTGCTGCTTCGCGGGCATCGGCAGCGACGCGATCCGCAGCGCCAGCAGGGGATTGAAGGGATGCGCGGGCGGTGGCACGAGCGGCACGCCGAGGTCGTGGGCCAGCCGCGAGACATGCTTGAACGTGTACACGCGCTTGGGCGGAATCTCGGCCGGCCCCTTGTGCCCGTGGGTGTCGAGCATGGCGGCAAACAAGACGGGCACGGGTTGCAGGGTCAGTCCGCGGCGATCGGCCAGCGCTTCGACCTGCGGCCAGCCCAGGTACGCATAGGGGGAGATGAAATCGAAGTAGTAGCGCAGCACTGTCATCTCGAGAGCCCGTCCTTTGGCGCCCTATCGTAGCAGTCGTGGCCATCGTCTTGCGGAAACTCCGTCAACGACGATAGGCCTTCATACGCCATGGGTTGGTACGACTTCTTCTCGCGCTTTTACGACTCCTCGCTCGAAAAATCCTACGCCGAGACCCGCCTCGCCGCCTGCGCGGCGCTCGATCTAAAGCCCGGACAGACCGTGCTCGACCTCCCCTGCGGCACGGGTCAGGCATTCGACGGCCTCGTGCAGGGCGTCGGCGAAGATGGAACCGTGCTCGGCATCGACTACAGCCGCGGCATGCTCGGCCGTGCGCAGTCGCGGATCGACAAGGCGGGCTGGTCCCACGTGCACGTGCAGCAGGCGGACGTGCACACCGTCGACCACGCCCTGCTCACGCAGATGACAAACGGCGAGCCCGTGCTCCTCGATCGCCTCCATATCTTCTTGGGCCTCAGCGCCTTCCCGCGGTGGGAGCAAGCGTTCGAACAGCTATGGGGTCTGCTTCGCCCAGGAGGCCGCTGCGTCGTCGTCGATTGCCACGCCGAGAAGCCGACCTTTCAGGGCCGCATGGTCAACCTCGTCGCCCGCGCCGAGATTCAGCGCAAGACCTGGGAGCCCCTGTCCCGCCTCGCCACCGACTACGAGTTCTCCGAGCTCCCCTCACTCCCCGAACACGGCGGCACGCTGATCCTCGCGGCGGGGAACAAGGGCCGAGATCCGAGTTGACAAGTCGTAACTTGACAAGTCGTAACTTGACAAGTCGTAACTTGTAAGCAACGATTTGGGCAGATTCGGCATGCTAGAGCGATTTATTGGGAGGGATGCGGAAGCCAAGCGCATCAGGCGCATGAGAAACTCGCCGAACTCCGAGTTTCTCGTCGTGTACGGACGGCGTCGCGTAGGCAAGACAGAGCTGCTCGTGCACTCCTTGCCCGAGCGAGGTGGGCTCTACCACGTGGGCAAGACGGCGCCCGCGTCTCTTCAGCTTCGTGAGCTGCTCCAAGAAGCCGCACGAGTGGTCGGCGAGCCCCTGCTCGCGAACATGTCCACGTCCTCGTGGAAGGATACCTTCTCCGCGATCGTCGATCGCTTCAAGGGTCCCGGGAAGCTCATGCTGGTCCTCGATGAGTTTCAGTGGATGGTGGGTGCAAGCCCCGAGCTGCCAAGCGTGCTGCAAGAGCTATGGGATCGAAGCTGGCGCGACAACGGCAAGGTCATGCTTGTGCTCTGCGGCTCGTTCGTCGGCTTCATGGAGCGCGAAGTTCTCGGCAAGAAGAGCCCGCTGTTCGGTCGACGCACAGGACAGATCAAGCTCCGCCCTTTTCCGTTCCACGAAGCGGCTCGGTTTCACCCCCAGTGGTCGCCGACCGAGCGCGCTCGCGCGTACTTCTTGTGCGGCGGGATCCCTGCGTACCTTCGCCAGCTCGATCAGCGGCACTCCCTCGAGCACAACATCGAGCACCGCTTCCTCGACGAGTTTGCGCCGCTGTACCGAGAGCCCGAGTTTCTCCTGCGCGAGGAGCTGCGCGAGGTCGACAACTACTATGCGGTCTTGCGAGCGATCGCGGCCGGCTGCCACACCACCTCGGAGATCGCAGGCCTCTCCGATGTGCCCGAGCGCAGCCTTCACTACTACCTTCAGCAGCTCATCGAGCTTGGGTACGTCGCACGCCGCCACCCGCTCACCAGCTCCAAGACTCCCAAGCGAACCGTGCGCTTCGTGCTCAACGATCCGCTGCTCCGCTTTTGGTTCCGCTTCGTCTTCCCCAATATCAGCTTCATTCAGCAGGTGGGTCCCAGGCGCGGCTTCAAGGAACGTATCGCCCCGAAGCTGGCCGCCTACGAGGGCCTGTGCTTCGAGCACCTGTGCCGTGAGGCGCTGCCATTCCTCTACGAGCAAGAAGGTATCTCCACCGCATTCACGGTCGGTGAATACTGGGACAAGCATGTGCAGATCGATCTCGTCTCGGTGCGCGATGATCGTTGGGTCGATATCGGCGAGTGTCGATGGGGCACCGTTCGCTCCGCGGCCGCGATTCGCGAGCAGCTCCACACCCGTGCCGCCGCGTGGCCCAACCGCCAAGGAGCCACGATTCAGCCGCGCTTCTTTGTGCGAAAAAAACCCGCGCGACTGACCGTGGCCGAGCACGAGCGCTGGCACGATCTCGAAGATCTGTACGCTGCGGCCAACGCATAGCCAAAACTCAGGGCGAAGGCGTGACCGCGTGATAGCGTCGCCGCCGATGCTTCGTGGTGCCGTCACGCTGTCGCTTGCCGTGCTTCTTGCCGCGGGTGCCTGCAACGACAACACCTCAAAGAAGCCCAGTGAGGCCAACCAACCCGCGTCTGCCACCGCGCCCTCGCTCGTCCCGATTACGGAACTCACACCCGCCGAGATAGCCCCGCCGCCCGGCTCTCGGGCGCCGAACCTCGTCGCCACGCCCGCGGGTGAGCTGCTCCTCACCTGGCTACAGCCGCAGGCGGACGACACGTTCAGCCTGCACCTTTCGCGTGGCACGGCCGCTGACACGAGCCCAACATGGCAGGCGCCGATCGAGGTCACGCGCGGGGCGTTGCTCGACAACTGGGCGGACGTACCCACCCCCGCGGCGCTCCCCGATGGCACGCTCCTCATGACGTGGCTGTATATGAAGGGCGACGGTGGCTATGGGATTCACTGGTCGCGCTCGAGCGACGACGGTGTCACGTGGTCGAGCCCCGCGGTGCTGCACGAAGACACGAGCGGGCCCGAGTATGGCTTCGTCTCCACGGCGGTCACGCCCGACGACAGGCTTGCGCTCTATTGGCTCGATAGTCGCGCCCACGAAGGCGGCGGGGCGATGCAGCTTCGCTCGGCGGTGCTGGGGTCACAGGGGCCCGTGACCGAGCGTGGGCTGGTCGACGACCGCGTGTGCGACTGCTGCCAGACCTCGGCCGCGAGCACGTCGCGTGGGCCGATCGTCGCGTTTCGCAATCGGGAGCTGGGAGAGCTTCGCGATATCCATGTTGCGGGCCCGCATCCTCGCCTCGGCGAAGCGGTGCACGACGATGGCTGGGTGATCGAAGGCTGCCCCGTCAACGGGCCCTCGGTCGCCGCGTCGGGACAGCGGCTCGCGATCGCCTGGTACACCGAGGCGCACGAGAACCGAGCGGTGAAGCTCGCGTTCGGTCGGGTCGGGGGCGGGTTTGAGCCGCCCATTCCGCTCGACCTCGGTGCGCCGCTCGGGCGGGTTGCTCTCACTATGCTCTCCGATGGCGACACCGTCGTCACGTTCATGGAGCGGACGGGCGACGGCGGCGGAGCATCGATCGTTGCGCGACGGGTGAGCGACCGCGGCACGGTGGGCGCGGCCTATCGGGTGGCCGAGACGAGCGCCGCGCGTGGCTCGGGATTTCCTCGCGCGGCCGTGCTCGGTGACGCCATGGTCTGGGCCTGGACGGAGCTCTCCGAAGACAACAAGCAGGTCCGGGTAGCGCACGCAAAGCTCGACGCTCTGCGCTAGAACGAACCCACCCAGGCCTCGAAGTGCCGCAGAGCGCCGCCTACGGCCTTGTTCACCACCACCGCGCAGATCGTTATGCTCTGCCCCGTGCCGCGTATGCCCCTCCGCCGTAGTGCCTCCCTTTGTTGCGTCGCGTCGGCGATCGGCATGGTGCTCGCGGGGCCGGGCTGTCGGATCACCTCGCACGCCACGGAGTTCTACGAGCCCGCGGTCGTGCGACCCGCTCCGTCGGGCTGGGATGCGGTGCTCGCCGAGCCCCGCGAGGTCGAGGTGCGCACCGAGGTCACCGCGCAGTGGGAAGCGTCGAGCAAAGGGCTCGTGAACCTCAAGCACGAAAAGGCGGTCGCGGCGGGGCTCAAAAAGGAGACGATTCCGATCTCGATCATCGTGGGGGTGATCTCGCACCCCGAGGCGGGCGACTTCCTCGTGGACTCGGGGATCAACCAAGACCTAGCCAACGGTAAGCGCGGGGCGATCCGCGGACTCGTGGGAGCCGTTGTCGGCTCGATGAAGCCGCTCGAGTCGACCGCGAACCTGGTCAAGCGTCTCGATCTCTCGGTGTCGGGCGTGCTCCTGACCCACTCCCACTTCGACCACATCATGGGCTTGCCCGATCTTCCCTCGGAGGTGCCCGTGTACATCGGGCCCGGGGAGTTCGATCAACGGCGGCCGGGCAACGGCTTGCTGCGTCCCACCACCAATCGCCTGCTCGCCGATCGTGTCGCCGCGCGCGAGTTCGACCCGCAATCGGCGATCGAGCTCGACCCGTTTCCCGCGGTGATCGATCTGCTGGGCGACGGCTCGATCTGGGGGATCGTCTGCGAGGGTCACACTCGCGGGAGCATGGCGTACCTCGTCAACGCGACCGACGGCCCCGTGCTGTTCGTGGGTGACACCTCCCATACGCGCTGGGGCTGGGACAATGGCGTGGAGCCGGGCACGTTCACGCATGACCAGGGGCTGAACGCACAAAGCCTCGAGCGCCTGAGAACATTCGTAGAGCGCTATCCACAGACAAAAGTCGTGCTCGGCCACCAGCTTTAGAGGCTCGCCCCGCGAGGCGGCTCGCTTTGGCCCGCCCACCCTCGGGCGCGTTGGATCTCGCACGATCGGCCGCGTTCCCTCCGCGGCGCGGAGCTTGGTACAGGTAGAGCCATGGCAGGATTCAAGCTCAAGCCGGGCGTCGTTACGGGCAATGCGTTGACCGAGTTGTTCGACTACTGTCAGGAGAACGAGTGCGCGCTACCAGCCGTCAATGTGATCGGCTCGCACAGCACCAACGCGGCGTTGCAGGCGGCCAAAGAGGCGGGCAGCCCCGTGATCATTCAGGTGTCCAACGGCGGCGCGCACTTCTTCGGTGGCAAGTTCTTGTCCTCCGAAGGCCAGGCGGGAGCGATCGCGGGCGGCATCGCGGCGGCGCACTACGTGCGGGCGATCGCCGAGGCCTACGGTGTGGCCGTCATCCTTCACACCGACCACGCGGCCAAGAAGCTGCTGCCATGGATCGATGGCCTGGTCAGCGCCAGCGAGGCCTATCACGCGCAGCACGGCGAGTCGCTGTACAGCTCGCACATGCTCGATCTCAGCGAGGAGCCACTCGACGAGAACCTCGAGATCTGCCGCCAGTACCTCGAGCGGATGAACAAGATCGGGATGACGCTGGAGATCGAGCTCGGGGTCACGGGCGGCGAAGAAGACGGTGTCGACAACACCGACATCGACAACTCCAAGCTCTACACCCAGCCCTCGGAGGTCTTGCAGTCGTACGAGACCCTCAAGCCCGTGGGTGCGTTCACCATTGCGGCCTCGTTCGGCAACACGCATGGCGTGTACAAGCCGGGCAACGTCAAGCTGACGCCGAAGATCCTCAAGAACTCCCAAGAGGCCATCTCGGCCGCGCACGGTGGCGGCGACAAGCCCGTCCACTTCGTGTTCCACGGTGGCTCAGGCTCGTCGCCCGAGGAGATCCGCGAAGCGGTGTCGTACGGCGTCATCAAGATGAACATCGACACCGACACCCAGTGGGCGTTCACGCAGCCGATCAAGAAGTATATGGACGAAAAGAGCGACTACTTGCAGTCGCAGATCGGCAACCCCGACGGGGAGGACAAGCCCAACAAGAAGCACATCGATCCACGCGGTTGGGTGCACCTGGGCGAGAAGGGGATGGCGGCGCGACTTGTGCAGGCGTTCCGCGACCTCGGGGCGTTCGGCAAGTTCGCCTAGCAAGAGACGGAGCTCGTGCCCTGGGCGGAGTATTGACCGCCGCGGGCACGAGCAACCAACTACAGGTTCGTGCTGTCGGGCTCGTTGCGCTCGTTCCACAGGCTGGCGACGCGCTCCATATACTGCACCGACTCTTCCGACAGCGGCGCGCCGCTTTGGAGGTAGGCGTTCATGCGGGAGGGCCCCGCGTTGTAGGCCCCCGCGGCCAGGCGGATCGCCTCGTCTTCGCTCTTGCCCTCGCCAAAGCGCTGTAGCTGCTCGGCGAGAAACTGGGCGCCGAGGTCGAGGTTGTAGTGGGGGTCGTCGAGGCGGCTGTCGCTGTGGTCGGTAATGCCACGGGCTTCGGCGAGCGATTGGGCGGTCGCGGGCATGAGCTGCATCAGGCCGCGGGCGCCGCGGGGAGATCGAACGGTTGCGTTGCCGCGGGACTCCACCAACACCATGATCGCGAGCAGCTCGGGATCGACGTGGTGGGTCTGGGCGGCGTCGACGATGGCGGGTGCGTGAGACTCGACGGAGGCGGGCAGCCACTCGATGCCGAGCGACGCACTGGGCTCGGCGTCCGCATCCGAGGGCTCGGCCGTGGGGCTCTGCACAGACTGAGGCTTGGGTGTCGCGCCGTGCTCGGCCGGCTCGGCCTGGCTCGATTCGTCGGAGTCCTCGTCGGACTCGGCCATGGCCGCAATGCACGCGGGCGCGGCCACGATGGTGGCGGTCAGCCCGGCCATGGCCAACAACGGCGCAAGCCTCCCCGAGACGGGCAAGCGTGGAGTGGGCGGGGTGTGAACGATGCGACGGATGCGTGTCATGAGTGAACCTGCCGAGGAGGAAAGGGCGAGCGCGGGGGCGGCCGAGCGTGCCTGCTCGAAGAACAGCAACGCGCGGGCGTAGATCAGGGGATCGACGAGGTGTCCGCGCACCATGTCGTCGCAGCAATGCTCCCGAGTCTCGTCGAGGCGTCGGCTGATGGACCAGGTGGCGGGGTGAAAGAACAGCACGACCTCGACCGTGCGCTGTACGAGGAGGACAAGCGGATCGAGTCGCCGCAGATGGGCCAGCTCGTGGGTCAGCACGGCCACGAGATACTCGGGTGGCGCACCCACAAGCGCGCTAGCGGGCAGCACGATGAGCGGCCGCCACGAGCCGATCACACCCGGCACCGCGACGTCGTCGCTCAGCCCTACGGAGATCGGTCGGCGAAGCCCCAGACGCTTGGCGAGCGCGTTGGCGAGGCTGACCAAGGAAGCGTCAGCGAGACGCGCCCTACGACGCACGCGCCTGACGGCAACGAGAGACCTCGCCAAGCGAATGGCCATGAAGGCAACGCCGAGGAGCCACATCGCGGTGACCGCTTGGGGCCAGCCCAAGGGCGCAATGGTCGGTGTGACGGCGGGCGTAGTCACGGGCGCAATGCCCACGGGGGCGGACGCCAGCGATGACGCATGGGAAAGCTTGAGGGCAAACGTGCACAGCACCAAAGCGGGCAGCGCCAGCAGGGCCGCGACATCGCTTGCGTGTCGTGCCTGCGGATCGACAAGACGACGGGCAAAGACGTGGGCGCACACACCCACGATCGCGCCCTGCCACATGAACGCGACCAACGTGTGGCCGAGGGCGATGATCACCGCAGCGCTCATGCGTCGGCCTCCAGGGAGTCGAGCATCTGGCGAATCTCCTCGAGCTCCGCCGCACTGGCACGACCCGAGGACAGCGCCCGCAAGATGAGCTGCGAGGTCGATCCCGCGAACACCCGATCGGCAAGCTGCCCCACCAGCCGCCGCTGCATCGCCGCCCGCTTCACCCGAGCGCGATATACATGCGAGCGCTGCGAGGTATCGCGGTCGACGAGGCCCTTGTCATGCATGATCTGCATGAGCTTGAGGATCGTTGTGTAGCCCGTGCCACGGGTCGTACCCACGGCCTCATGGACCTGCCGAACGGTCCGCGGCCCTTCGGCCCAAAGGACGGCCAAGATCGCCGTTTCCGCCTCCGTTGGCTCAGATGGTGGGCTCACGCAGATAGTCATACGAAGAGCTTCGTATTAAGTCAACGAAGACCTTCGTACTTTAAACACTAGACGGCCACCTCGTAGCCCAGTGGTCTGCTAACCACAGGTCAAGTTGCAAAACCGTGGCACAGTCGGTGGTCCCACGCGTTCGCCCCCATGACGTGCCCCGAGGAAAATGCACTCGTCGATTTCGTGCGCGGCGAGCTGCCCAAGCCCGACCGTAGCGATCTCGAGGCGCACCTCGATCAATGTGAGGCGTGCTCGATGGTGGTGGCCGAGATGGCGCGGCTGTTCGCCGACGAGTCGCCGCCCGCGGAGCCCTCGCAGCCGAGCGAGCCGTCGATGCCCCACGGCTCGATCAATCCGTCGGCGGCGGAGTGGTCGCCAAGACTCGACACCGATGGGGCCTTCAGCCCCACCGCGGTGACGCAGCCTTCGGGCGAGATCTTGGTGGAAGCGGCGGCCCAGCTCCCCCAAGGCGCCACGCTGGGTCGCTACGTGGTGATCGATCGCGTGGGCTCGGGCGGCATGGGTGTTGTCTATGCGGCCTACGACCCCGAGCTCGATCGCAAGGTTGCCCTCAAGGTGCTGCGGGGCGGCGCGTCGTTTGAGGGCAGCAACAGCAAGGGGAGCAACCGCAGCGACCGGCTGATGCGTGAGGCGCAGGCGATGGCCAAGCTGTCGCACCGCAACGTGATCACGGTGCACGATGTCGGGACCTTTGAAGACCAGGTGTTCTTGGCGATGGAGTTCATCGACGGGGAGACGCTGGGCGACTGGATGAAGCACGAGCAGCGCGGATGGGCCGAGGTGCTCGACCGCTTCCTCGCGGCGGGCCGTGGACTCGCGGCCGCGCATGCGATCGATCTCGTCCACCGCGACTTCAAGCCCGACAACGTGCTGCTCGGCCGTGACGGCCGGGTGCTGGTGACGGACTTTGGTCTCGCCCGACCCGCGGCGGGCAAGACGGGCTCGTTCTCGGCGGTCGGCGAGGTGCCGAGCCAGCAGGTGCTGACCGCCTCGCTCACCCAAACGGGCGCGCTCGTGGGCACCCCCGCATACATGGCCCCCGAGCAGCTCTCGGGCAGCCGCACGAGCCCGCTCACCGATCAGTTTAGCTTCTGCGTTGCGCTATACGAGGCGCTGTATGGCCGTCGACCGTTTGTGGGCAAGAGCTTTGCGGAGCTGGCCAGCAACCTCGTCTCGGGCTCGTTCACCCCACCCCCGCGCGACGTGCATGTGCCCCGTCGGCTACGACGAGCGCTCTTTCGTGGGCTGAGCACCAACCCCGAAGAGCGCTTCGGCAGCATGACCGAGCTTCTGACCGAGCTCGGCGGCGACCCATGGAAGCCCTGGCGCCGAGCCGGGATGGTCGCGCTCCCCGTGAGCCTGGCACTGGGTTCGATTGCGATCTACGCCAACACGGGGGGCGAGGCTCGCTACTGCGAGACGATCGACGAGCAGCTCGATGGCGTGTGGGATGACGCGCGGCGTGACGCGATGCGTGACGCCTTTGAGAGCACCGACGCTGCGTTTGCCACCGACGCGCTCGAGACCACGACACGGACGCTCGATGGGTACGCGGCGCAGTGGGTGGAGATGCAGGGCAACGCCTGCCGCGATCAGATCAACGGCGAGCAAGCCCAGGCCGTGCTCGCCCTGCGCATGTACTGCCTCGACCGCCGTCGCGAGAGCCTCGACTCCGTCGCTGAGCTGTTTACCGAGGCCGATGCGGCGATCGTGGAGGGAGCCATCGACGCCGCGCGCAGCTTGCCGCCGCTGTCGCCGTGCGAGGACCTCGATGCCCTGACCACGAGCGTGCCGCCGCCGCCCGACGACCTCGCCACGCGTAAGGCGGTGGAGGAGATCAACCGCCAGATAGCCCAGGCGCGCGCGCTCCAGCAAACCGCCAAGTATGAGGAGACCCAGAGCTTGGCCCGCTCCGCCCTGGCCGCTGCCGAGCAGGCTGGCTACGCGCCCTCGCGCGCCGAGGCGCTGATCTTGCTCGCCACCACGCATGAGCGACAGGGCGACTTTGAGACCGCCGAGGGCCTGTATCACGACGCGCTCTCGTCGGCGCTCGGGGCTCGACATGCGCGTGTCTTGGCGGAGGCGTCGATCGGGTTCGTGTGGCTCACGGGCGGCCCCGATCGTCCGCTGGAAGAAGCCGAGCGCTGGGCCACGCATGGCTTGGCCGCCCTGGAGCCGCTCGGTCCCATGGCGGAGCTACAGGCGCAGCTTCATCACTCGCTGGCGGTCGCGCGCATGAACCACGGCGAGCTCGACAAAGCGCAAGAGTCCCTCGACAAGGTGGTGGAGATCCGCGAGGCCGGGTTTGGCAAAGGTCACCACAGCCTCGGCGCCGTGATGTCGAGCCAAGGGAGGCTCCACGCGATGCGCAACGATCTCGTGCATGCGATCGAGTCGTTCCGTGCCGCACGCAAGCATGTGGTGCACGAGTACGGCGAGCACCACCCGCACAGCGCTACCGTGATGGACAACCTCGCGGTCGCGCTGTCGCAGCATGGCGACTACCGCCAGGCGCAGGAGTTTCAGCAGCAAGCGCTGGTGATCCGCGAGGCCACGCTGGGCTCGGGCCACCCCGAGGTCGCGTGGTCGCACCTCAACATGGCGGCCACGCTCAATGCCTTGAACGAGCACGAGGCATCGCGGCAGCACGCGCAGCAGGCACGCGAGACGTTCATCACCGTGTTCGGGCCGCGCAGCTTAGAGGTCGCGTCGGCGGCCACGAATATCGGCAGCGCCGAGCACTCGCTCGGTCAGCTCGACAAGGCCCGTGAACACGCCGAGCTCGCCGTGGAGCTGGCCACGGAGCACCTCGGGCCGACGCACGCAAAGGTCGGCCGCTACCGCAGGAACCTGGCGTCGATCCTCGCCTCTGCGGGAGAGCACGAGCGCGCGCGGCAGGAGCTGATGGCCTCGGTGGAGATCATCGAGGCCGCCCAAGGTGCCGAAGATCCTTCGTTGGCTCGTACGATGACGACGCTCGCGAAGGTGCTCTTGTTGATGGATCGCAACGACGAAGCGGTGGGCTACGCGGAGCGGGCGGTGCGGATCATCGCGCTGCACCCCGTCGAAGCCGACGATCGCGGTGACGCACGGTTCATGCTGGCACAAGCGCTGTGGGAGAGCCCGAAGCATCGCGACCGACAGCGCGCACGCACGATGGCCACGCTCGCGAGTCAGGACTATGCAACGGTCGCGGGCGACAGCACCGCGCTGACCGAGGCCAACGACTGGCTTGCTGCGCACCCGCTGCCGTAGTGACGGCCACGGCGTGTCGCGCCGCGTGGCTGCTCAGTCTTCGTCGCCGGGCTTGCCGCCGTGCTGGCAGAACTCGACCTCGCGATCTTGGTCCGCAATAGCCTCATACGCCCCGCAGCGATCGAAGACCGACACCACGGTTCCAAAGGACGGCCGCGCGTCCATGCCCGACATCGGTCGATCGCTCTTGCGAGCCAGCTCCAGCCGTCGCCGACAATAGCCCCGTGTGCCGCTGCTGTGATCGCGCGCCATGCCACTAAAGCGAAACCCCGAGCACGTGGCACACGCCTCGACGACATCGTCTCCAAGCCGCGTGCCGATCCACTCCCGTAGACGGTTGAGCACGGTGTATGTGTCGCAGCGCTCGGGCTCGACCTCGACCAACGAGGACTCGCCCGCCAGATGCGCAAGGTAGAGCGAGATCGCATGCCCACGCGGTCCGGGTCGAGAGCCCGCCGCTTGCAGGAGCAAGGTGCGGCGGCCCTCGGCGTTGCGCAGCGGCAACGCGCGCATCTCCACCGAAGCCAGGGCGCGAAGGATGTGCACCTCGGCGGCATCGAAGTGGCCGAAGTCCACGACATCGTGGGCCTTGGGCAGGGTGCGCACGTACAAGGTGCGGAACTCGTGCAGCGAGCCGAGCGAGGGCAGCTCGGCCACGCGGAAGCGCTCGCCGGGCAGCTCCAGCAGCGCAAACGTTCGCTGGGTGTTGGTGTAGGCCCAGCGCGGCCGACAGTAGAGATCGAGCAGTACGTCTCGCCAGCCGCGGGGATCGTCGATCCCCGCGGTCGCAAACAGAGCGCAGCCCTGGCCCTGTTCGAACGACTCGATGAGCGCGTGGCGTAGGCCACCCACGAGGCTCGCAACGGCCTCGCGATTGGGGCGATCGGGCTCGATCTCATCGATGTCGGGGTGCTCGTCGAGCACCACGTCCCAATGCAGCGGCACCTCGCGCGGGCGCGGATAGGCGAAGCGAACGCTGCTCTCGTCGAGGGCGTGCAGCCGCTCGAATGGGATCCGCGACAAGACCCGGGGATACGGAATCATTGCAAGGCCCGCCCCAGGTCGGCGACGAGATCGCGAGGGTCTTCGAGGCCGATCGAGACGCGCACGAGTCCATCGCCGATCCCGCGGCTGCGACGAAGCTCCGCGTCCATGCCGACATGCGAGGTCAGGGCCGGGCGCGTAACCAGGGTCTCGGGGCCGCCGAGGCTGGGCGCGTCCACGGGCAGGGTCGCCCGCTCCACAAACCGCTGCGCCGCTTCGACACCGCCACGCAGGTCCAGGCTGAGCATGCCGCCGAAGCCACCGTCGAGCAGGGCTTTGGCTCGCTCGTGGCGCGCGTGCGAGGGGAGACCCGGGTAGTGCACGCATGTCACCGCGTCGTGCTCTTGCAGCATCTGCGCGACGACAAGCGCGGTCGCACACTGCTGGCGGACGCGGACGCCGAGGGTCTTGAGCCCGCGATGGAGCAGCGAACACGCGTGCGTGTCGAGGCAGCCGCCGAGGAGGTTGAGGGTCGATCGGATCGCCGCAACCCTCGGCTCGCTACCCACCACCGCGCCTGCGATCACATCGGAGTGACCATTGAGATATTTGGTCGCGCTGTGCAGCACGAGGTCGAAGCCGAGCGCGATCGGCCGCAGCAGCACGGGTGACGTAAACGTCGCGTCGATCAAGGAGACGAGGTCGTGACTGCGAGCGAACTTCACCACCGCGGCCAAATCGGCCAGCTCGAGCAGTGGATTGGTCAGCGCCTCGACGTAGATCGCCCGAGTGGTAGGCCGCCGCGCCGCATCCCAGGAGGAAGGATCGTCGCCGTCGATGAAGCTGTGCTCGATCCCAAAGCCCGCGAGCACCTGGGTGATGAGATCGTGCGTACCTCCATAGAGGGTGCGCTGCACCATGATGTGGTCGCCCGGGCGCAACAGCGACAGCAAGGTCGTGCTGATCGCCGCCATACCGCTTGCGCACACCAGCCCCGCCTCCGCGCCCTCGATCGTGGCCAACTTGCGATGCAGCACCTCATGATTGGGGCTGTTGTTGAGCCGCATGTAGCGGACGTCGTCGTAGCGACCTTGGCCGCCGTACTCGTAGGTCGACGACTGAAACACGGGCATCGAGACCGCCCCGCCGTAGCGTGGCGTGGGCTCGCCCGCGTGCACGAGGTTGGTGTCCAGGGCAGGGCCTTCGTCCTTCATGCGGTGACCTCCGATCCGGTTGTATCGCGGCGGGCCCAACAGTCGTACCGCGGGTTCACCTCACCTCCGCGATCACCGCAATTTTCGAGGTTCCCCGAGCGTGCTTCACGCATGAGGATCCACTCGGAGGAATCGACGCGATCGAAGTGAATTGGTGGTTCAAAGAGCTTGCTCCTCCGACCGGGTCCCGCTATTTTTCATGAGGTCGTTGAAAACGACTTTCAAAGCCGGGTCCATCGCAATCATGATCGTCTGTCTGTGCAAGGGCGTTTCGAGCCGAACCATCCTCGATGAGGTTCGCCGCGGGAATTGCACGGTCGGAGGCATCGCGAAGGCGTGCGAGGCGGGGAGGGGCTGTGGCTCCTGTATCACCCAAATTCGCGACATGATCCGCACTTCGGGCACGCCCGCGCGGTCCCACGACGACGGCTCGGCGAGCAACCGCTAGTCCCCGCGGTACGCGGCGAGTCAACGGAGCCTCGGTCGTTCGATCTCGACCGCGGCATTTGCGCGTCGTGGCCCCAGTTCGACTGCGCTGAAAGCGACTTTCAACGACGATCGCGAACGCCATTACTCTGGGGCGTTCTCAATCGACCTTCGAAAATCGTTCTCAACTTCATAACCCCTCGAAACATCTAGGCTTTCCAGCTCTTTGCACCGTGCTAGCGTCTCTAGGCCATGCAGGGTTCTCCCATCGTCATCGAGCTGCTCAACGACGTCCTCACCTCGGAGCTGACCGCGATCAACCAGTACTTCATCCACGCCAAGATGTGCGCGAACTGGGGCTACTCGAAGCTGGCCGCCAAAGTCCGTGCGGAGTCCATCGACGAGATGAAGCACGCCGACGAGCTGATCGAGCGGATCCTCTTCCTCGACGGGATCCCCAACCTCCAGCGCTACAACAAGGTCAACGTGGGCGAGACCGTGCGGGAGCAGTTCGAGCTCGATCTGGCGTTTGAAAAAGAAGCCATCGCGCGTCTTCGCGACGGGATCGCCACCTGCCGCGCCGAGAAGGACGAAGGCAGCCGCGACATGCTGGAGCACATCTTGGTGGGCGAAGAGGAGCACGCCGACTGGCTCGAGACCCAGCTCGAGCTGATGCGCCAGATCAGCGAAGCGAACTACCTCGCCCAGCAGATGTAGGCGCCCGCGCCCATCGCCGCTAGCGCAGCCACAGCCACGCCGCGATCGTCAGTGCCACGAGCACGATGGTCGCGGCGATCTTGCGATGGTCGAGCGGTGGACGGCCGGCCACCGATCCCGTCTGCCCGTTGATCACCAGCCGCCACGGTCGGTCGCGAAACCGAAAGCTGCCGATGTAGATCGGCATCATCGACAGCTCCGCGTTGCGCACCCGAGTGAC
The DNA here is from genome assembly GCA_011762755.2 of Epimenia babai. Taxonomy (NCBI): domain Eukaryota; kingdom Metazoa; phylum Mollusca; class Solenogastres; order Cavibelonia; family Epimeniidae; genus Epimenia; species Epimenia babai. Next base: position 50,505 of record WURV02196512.1, on the reverse strand, counting down.
CGCGCTGGCGTTGCACCGCGAGAGCTTGTGGGCCCGCACGATCCGCCGACGATGCTCGTCGATCAGCAGGGTTCGGGCACGCTCGGTCGCCGCCCGCTCCGACAGCGCGGGCACCTCATGGGGAAGCTCGGGATCGAAACGAACCGCGGCCCCCTCGTGAAACGGAAGCAACGCCTGTAGCTCCGCCTGCGGCACACCGAGCGACGCGGGCACCATCGTGTGAAGCTTTGCGTGGTCGACCCCCGAGCGCGGCCGCGAGCCGCTCTTGTTGTGCGCGGGCACGAGTCCCGCCCAGTGGGTCTCGAGGCTCGCGTCGTAGCTCCACACGGGCAACAGCATCGGCTCGAGCTTTACCGACAGCCGCCGTACGGGCTCGGCGTACCACCACGAGGAGCGCGACCATCGACGAAACCGCCGATCGGCCTGCTCGGCGGAGATCTCAAAGGGCAGCATCGACTCGGGCATCACCACCGACTCGCCGCCATCTTGTGCATGCAGGCTGACGCTCGCGCAGAACAGGCACGCGGCTGCCTCACGGTCGGCGTCGTAGACCACGCTACCGCCACAGGCATCACACCGAAGAACCTGGCTTGTCATGATGCCCACCCCCACACGATGAGCGCGGCCAGCAGCACGCCCACGGTCACCGCGAGTGCGACCTTGACGGGCGAGACGGGTGCGCGACCGTGGCAGCGGCCGGTCTGACCGTTGACGACCAAGCGGTACGTCGTACCGCCGAAGCGCAGCGCGGCCACCCACACGGGCAGCAGCACCAGCTCCGCTTCGGCCAGATCGACCTGGCACGACACCCGAGTTCCGCGATGCGTGTCACCCGGCAGGTGCTCCCGACCGATCCGCTTGATCTCCGCGGCACGGATCTCCCCGAGCGCATCCTGATCGGTCTGCGCCCGCTGTCGCGAGGGCAGCTCGGCGGGCCACCCTGCGCACAGCCGCGGATCGAACGGCCGCGCCCGACCCAGGTCGAACGGCGACAGGCCATCGACCTCCGCCGCGTCGAGACCAACCGAGGCCGACACCAGGTGATCGCGAAGCTGTGACACCGCCGTGCCCCGCAGCGGAAACCACTCCGTGTGCTGCTTGACCTTGGTCTTGCGCTCGCCGGTCTTCTTGTCTTTCTTCTCGATCGTCTCGTGCCAGTGCAGGCCGACGTTCGTCTCGTAGCGACTGCGGCACGTGGCGTCGTAGGTCATGAAGGGAACGAGCACCCCCTCGACCAATCGAGCATCGGCCTGGCCCTCGCGGGCGGCTCGGCGCAGGCGCTCGGGCGCCCACCATCGTCCCACCAGGTGCTGACGCAGGCGCTCCTGCGCCGCGACCGACGACAGGCGAAACGGCGCGATCTTGTCGACCTGAAGCTCCCCGCGCTCGATCTCCACGAGCGATGACGCGCAGTAGGTGCACGCGTGGCTAATGCGCTGCGGTGGTTGGGTGACCACCGCCCCACACGACGGACACTGATGCTGGGCCCACACCTGTGGCGACTCGCGGTTCATCGGGGAGGGCACGATCGTAACAGCCGAGGCATAGCTTCTCGCGATTGGGCTCGTTCGCCCAGAAACCCGCGCGATCGTGGCCCGTTCGCCGTTTCGGACAAGCGCTCCGCAGGGTGGTCACCCGTCAACTCGGCGTGCCCACGCCAGATTTCCGTCGCCGCGCAAATCGGCCCGAAAAAACAAACACTCCCACCGTAAGGCGGCGCACGAGCCGTCGTTGATGGGGTGAAACGAGGCCGACGATGCTCTCTCCCCCGCTGCGTCGATTTGTATTTGTCCACCGCTTTGTTGATGCGGTGACCTGGCAACCCCTAAGGCAAGCGCTCGCCTCTCGTCCCTTGGCCAGCGCCTCTGCGATCCCCGACCGCCAGGATCCCACGGTGTTCGCGACCGTCCCCGCTACGACACCGTCTCGCGCCGCCTGAACGTCGTCGGTCCTCGTCCCTTTTCCTCTCGTTCTTGTAGGACCGCGGGTCTCATCCCGATCCCACCCGCGGTTCACCTTGTCCAACCATCAACCGTAAAGACAGTCGTCACTTCACGGCGTGATACCCGGGCTTTGTTTGCCCTCGGTCCGGGTATCACGCCGCTCTCTTTGGTTTTACTTCGGGCCCGACGCGTAGCGTTGGCTGCGATCGCTAGCGACCGAGACCGACCGCTTCTTTGACGCGCGTCAGCACCTCGGCCGCGATCGACTGGGCCCGCTGTGCGCCCTTGTCGAGGATGCCGTCGAGATAGCCGGGCTCCTCCATCAGTTGCTTGTGCCGCTCTTGCACGGGCTCGATCGTCGCGAGCACGACGTCCGCGACGTCCTTCTTGAGGTGGCCGTAGCCCTTGCCCGCAAAGCGCGTCTCGATCGCTTCCTTGGAGTCACCCGAGAGCACCTCGTAGAGCGTCAGCAGGTTGCGAAGCCCGGGGCTTATCTCCTCGAAGTTCACCTCGGTGCCCGAGTCGGTGACCGCCCGCATGATCGCCTTGCGGATCGTCTTGGGCGGATCGAGCAAGCCGATCGAGTGACCCTTGACCGTCTCCCCCACGCTCTTGCTCATCTTGGCGGTGGGATCATCAAGCCCCATCACGCGCGCCCCCGCTTTCGGGATCATCACGTCGGGCACGGTCAGCGTCTCGCCAAAGAGCGTGTTGAACCGCTGGGCCACGTCGCGCGCCAGCTCCAGGTGCTGCTTTTGATCTTGCCCCACGGGGACCTGATCGGCGTCGTACAGCACGATGTCGGCCGCTTGCAGCACGGGGTAGGTGAGCAAGCCCGAGCCGACGCTCTCACGCTGATCGGACTTGGTCTTGAACTGGGTCATTCGGTAGAGCCACCCGAGCGGCGTCACGCATCCGAGGATCCACCCGAGCTCGGCGTGCTCGTGCACATCCGACTGAATGAAGATCGTGGAGACATCGGGATCGATCCCGCACGCGACATAGAGCGCCGAGATCTCGCGGTTCTTCTGTCGCAGAACCTTGGGGTCGATCGCCTCGGGGATCGTCAGGGCATGGAGGTCGACAACGCAAAATAGGCTGTCGAAGTCGCTCTGGTGATCACGCCACTGCCGCAGCGCACCGATATAGTTTCCGATGTGGATCTTGCCCGTAGGCTGGACCCCAGAAAGAATGCGCGGCTTGGTTTTCGCAGAAGTGGACATGATTGTTGCCTTGGACTCGCGCGTAGCATCGGCGCCAAACATGCGTCAAGGCAGCGTCTACTTTGCCGCGACGGGCTCCGCTCTGCCCGCCTCCGCGATCTCAGCATCGAGGCGCCGATCGCCAATCGACTCGCCCTCGCGTGGCGGCAGCCCAGCGAGCCTCCGTGCCGCAGCGATCCGCGCGGCCCAGTCGATGTTCCGCTCCAGCACGATCCGCTGCGCCTGGGGAGAGCCCGCGCCATGCATGCACTCGATTCGAAGCGGCACCGAGCCCGCGCCGTAGGTCATGTACTCGACCAATCGCAGCGTCCGTGCCCGCTCATCGGAGCCGACCACGGTGCGAAGCGCCTCGCCATACTCGGGATGATCGAGGTCGGCGAGCGAAGGCATCGTCGCCATCATCCCGCCTGCAAGATCTTCGGCAAGGCGCCCCACCTCGTACGGCAGCCGCGTGACGTTGTGCTTGCAGACGTTCGCGAGCACCGTGTCCACCTGCCAGACGCCCGCGTCGTGCTTCGTACTCTTGGCGCTCGCACCCAAGCCCAAGCCGTGGATCGTCTCACCCAGATGTGCCATCTCGACCAGCTTGTCGCGCACATGCGAGGCCCGCCGCACGCCGTGTTCATCGGCCAAGAGCGACGCCGCGCCGATCAGCACATCGAGGTTGCCTGGCTTGCAGCCCCCGTAGCTCGCCCGATGAAAGCCCGCGAACGCCTCCACGAGCGTCGCGTTGGGGCCCAAATGGCCATCGAGGAACACCCGCTCCCACGGCACGAACACATCGTCGAACAACACCACCACTTCTTGGCCGCCGTACTGAGCATTGCCTGCATCCGGCCCGCCCTTGCGCTCATCGGAAGGCTGGCGGCCGAGCACCATCGTGATCCCGGGTGCGTCCACGGGCATCGCCGCCGCAACCGCGAAATCCTCCTCGCCCTCGCGCATCGCCAGCCCGGGCATCACGAGGATCTGATGCGAGTTGGCGGCCCCCGTTTGGTGGATCTTCGCCCCGCGCAGCACGATCCCATCGTCGCGCCGCTCCACCACCCTCATATAGTGGTTGGGCTGCTCCGCGGGCCGCTTGCTGCGATCGCCCTTGGCGTCGGTCATCGCGCCATCGATCACCTCATCGTTGCGCTGCACCTCACAAAGCCACGCCACGAACCGCTCGTGCCACTTTCCACCCGCCTCCCACGTCGCGATAAACAGCGAGTTGAGCCCGTCCATCCCCACGCAGCGCTGAAAACACGTGCCCGTCAGTCTCCCCAAGACCCGCTGAAGCTCGAGCTTCCGCCGCAAGTCGTCCGCGCTGCGGAACAGGTGGGTAAAGCGATTGACGGGCCCGTCGATGAGCTCCGAGTGCGCGGTCGCCAGCTCCCGATGGCGCTCGTCGTGGGCCAGTGCGTAGGTCGCCGCCACCGCGTTGATCGCAGGGCGCACCCGCGGATGCGTGGTGGCGTCCGCGACCCGCTCGCCATCGACATACAGGACGAGGTCACGAGCTTGCAGGCTGCGAATGTACTGCTCGGCGGTTCGCACCCTCGCAGGGTAGCCGATGTTCCTTGGTCGCCGAACTGTTACCCTCCGCGGCCCCCCAATGGCTCAGATCGTCGTCGAGAATCTGCGAAAGCGCTTCACCGTGGCTGCGCGAAGGTCGGGCATGCTCGGTGCGCTCGCGGGCGTCGTGCATCGCAAGACCCGCACGGTGGAGGCCCTCGCGGGCGTCGACTTCTCGGTCGAGTCGGGCGAGCTTGTCGGCTACATCGGCCCCAACGGCGCGGGCAAGTCCACCACCGTCAAGGTGCTCGCAGGGATCTTGGTGCCCGATGAAGGTCGCTGCGAGATCTTGGGCCGCACCCCGTGGAAGCAGCGCATCGAACACGTCGGACAGATCGGCGTGGTCTTTGGCCAGCGCACGCAGCTTTGGTGGGACCTGCCCGTCGCCGAGTCGTTCGAGCTGCTCCGCGAGATCTACCGCGTACCAGCGACCGACCACGCGCAGGCGCGTGACGAGCTGATCGCCGCCCTCGGGATCGAGTCGATCCTCGATGTTCCTGTTCGTCAGCTCAGCCTCGGCCAGCGCATGCGCTGCGATGTCGTAGCCGCGCTCTTGCATCGCCCGCGCCTGCTGTTCTTGGACGAGCCCACCATCGGCCTCGACGCTCCCGCCAAGCTCGCTGTGCGTGGCTTCATCCGTCGCCTCAATCGCGAGCGCGACACCACTGTCATTCTCACCACCCACGACATGGATGACATCGAGGCGCTGTGCACTCGTGTCATCGTGATCGACCACGGGAAGATCTCCTGCGATGGCGACCTCGACTCCCTGCGTGCTCGCGTGGGGGTGCGACGGCGAGCCATCGTCGAGCTCGACACCGAGGATGCGGTCGAGGTCGAGGGCGCCACCCTCGTCGAGCAGATCGGCCCGCGTCACGTCTTCGACTTTGATCCGCAGGTGCTCGCGCCCGCGGCCTTCGTTGCGCGCATCACCGAGCAACACAAGGTGCGCGACCTCTTCCTCGAAAACCCGCCGATCGAAGAGATCATCACGCGCCTGTACAAGACGGGCAGGGCAGACGAGTCGTGAGCGCCTACTTCGCGATCTTCTCCGCCCGCTTCGTGACGCTCCTTCAGTACCGCTCGGCCGCGGTCGCGGGCCTCTTGACGCAGGGGTTCTTCGGCTTCGTGCGGGTGATGATCTTCACCGCCTTTTACGCCAGCACGACCGCGCCGCAGCCGATGGCCTTGCCTGACGTGATCACCTACGTGTGGCTGAGCCAGGCGTTCTTGATGATGTTGCCATGGCGACCCGACGCCGAGGTTGAGCAGCTCGTGCGCAGCGGCAACGTGGCCTACGAGCTATTGCGCCCGCTCGACCTCTACACGCTGTGGTTCGCGCGCGCGATCGCCTTGCGAACCGCTCCCGTGCTCTTGCGATGCGTCCCGTTCCTCATCCTTGCCGCGGCCTTCCTCGACATGGGCCCGCCGCGCAGCCTCGCGTCTGCGGCCGCGTTCTGCGTCTCGATGATCGCCACCGCGCTGCTATCGGGCGCGCTGACCACCTTGCTGTCGATCTCGTTGCTCATCACCTTGTCGGGTCGTGGCGTGCACATGCTGACCATTTCGGTGGTGAACCTATTTTCGGGGGTTATCGTCCCGCTGCCGCTCCTGCCCACGTGGATCCAGCCGCTCGTCGCGTTCTTGCCGTTTCGCGGACTGCTCGACACTCCATTTCGACTGTACCTCGGTCACCTGCCCCCTTCGTCCGTCTTCATGGCGGTCGGGCATCAGCTCGCCTGGACCGCCGCGCTCGTCCTCGTGGGTCGATGGCTTCTAGGCCGCATCATGCATCGCATCGTCGTGCAGGGAGGATGAGCGGACCATGATCGAGCACTTCGTCTTGTACCTGCGCTACATCGCGATCTCCTTGCGCGGGCAGCTTCAGTACCGTGCGTCCGTCGCCATGCTCACCATGGGCAACCTGCTCATCACGGGCGTGGAGTTCTTCGGCTTGTGGGCACTGTTCGATCGCTTCGGTCAGGTGCAGGGCTTCAGCCTCGCCGAGGTCGCCCTCCTTTATGGAATGGCCAACTGCTCCATGGCCATCGCGGAGATCGCCGGTCGTGGCTTCAAGGACTTCGCCCGCATGGTCAAGTCTGGCGACTTCGACCGCCTGCTCTTGCGCCCCCGCAGCACCGCGTTCCAGGTCGGCGCCCAGCATTTCCAGCTCATGCGAGTCGGTCGGCTGATCCAGGGTCTGTTGGTCATCGGCTTCGCCATGTCGAGCCTCGACCTCCTCCACCTCCGCCCCTCGTCCATGCTCGTGTTCGGTGCGGTGCTCGGTGGCGCGTGTACGTTCACGGGCCTGTTTGTGCTGGAGGCTACCGCCGCGTTTTGGACTGTCGAGAGCCTCGAGGTCTTCGCCGTGTTCACCTACGGCGGCGTTGAAACCGTGCAGTATCCGCTGTCGCTCTACAGTCAGGGCTTTCGGCGATTCTTCACCTACGTCGTTCCCCTCGCGTTCGTGAACTACGTCCCTGGTTTGGTCGTCCTCGACCGTCCAGAGCGATTTGGCCCCGAGTGGCTCGCGTGGGCATCACCGTTGTTTGGGTTTGTGTTCTTGGTGGTGTGCTTGCAGGTTTGGAAGCTGGGCGAGCGACGGTATCGCTCGACGGGGAGCTAGAGAGCCGATCGCATACTGGGGTCGTCGCTTGCCCAAGCGGTCCGAGCCCGCCTTGAGTACTCGGCGGGAATGTGTTTTGCCACCGCCACCCGCAGGGGGGTGGCGAGGCATCGACTCTGCGGGGGCTCTCCCTCACTGTGCTGCGAAGCGCCTGCGTCGGCCTGCGACGAGTCCGAGCAAGGCCAAGACCGCGAACCCGGTCCACGATCCACCGTCGGGTGACACTCGGCAGAGACCGACCGACATATCGGTCCCGCCATCTTCATCATCGTTGCCGAGATCGATGTCGACCTCGGTGCTCAGCTCCACCACGATTCCGCGGTCGGCCAGAGCATCCATGCACGGCGACACATCATCGCCCGACACGATGTACTGCCCATCGCAGAAGATCGTGCCCTTCACCCCGCACGAGCCTTCGCATTCGTCGAGCGCCGCAACCTGACACTCGGAGAAGCCGCTCGCCTGACAGCTCAACTGGCAATCGAGATTGACGCGAGCGCTGCACGAGCCATGGCAACACTCCTGGCACGCCTCCGTGCAATCGGCGTCGGCGGGAACGTTCGCACAGCTCTCCTCGCACTCACCCGAGCACGTCGCATCACAGCTCGCGTAGCACTCTTCGGAGTCGTCTGCGCCCGCGCAGCGGTCGTCACACGCACCACGACACTCTCCCATGCAGCCGTCGTTGCAGATCACCTGCCCGCCGTCTGCACGACATTGGTTTTCGCATTGCTCCTGGCAGTTGTCCGTGCACGTCACGTCGACATCGAGATCACAGCCGCCCTGGCACGACGCCATGAGCTCCGCCGCGCAGGTGTCGAGCATCGCTCCTACATCGCAGCTCGCCTCACAGCCCGCCGTCAGCTTCAGTTCACAGGACGCGCCCCGGTCGACATGCGCACCGCCACACTCGGGCGCGCCCGCCTGCGCAGGGGTGGCTGTGCCCAGCAGCGCTGCCATCGCAATGCCGCCACCGAGTGTCGAAACCACACGAGAGATCGTCTTTATCTGCATTTCACTCCACCAATCCAAGCTCTACCCAACAAGCAACTGGAGCGTAAAAACTGCTCCACATCTGTTGGTCGCTCGAGCACGGAGGTTGGATGCATGCGGAGGGGGAGAAAGTCGTTTTTTGATCGGGTCGTGCTGGGTTTCACCACGGGCTCCTAGGCCTCAGGGGGTGACATCGGTGTCAGACTTGGAGTTGCGGTGGACCCAGGCCTTGCTCGTGGGCGGCGGTGCGAGCGTCTCGAACGTACGCGCGCCAACGGCATCGACCGACACCGAGCGTGACCATGCCACCCGTACCAACCCGCGCAGCGGCCGTAAGCCGGGTTCGTCGCCCACGCGAGTACGGTGCGCACATGGGACGTCGAAGGGCATATCGGTGGTTGTTGGGAGTCACGCTCGCCATGGGCTGTGGCAGCGACGCCAGCCGTGACGAGACCGGGGCGGGCCCCGCTGCGGAAACAGGCGCATCCGACACGAGCGGGTCGCCCCCCGCATCATCGGGAGCAACCCCCAGCACATCGGACGCGACCGATCCGACGCCCGCTGATTCCGAGTCGACCGCTTCGGGAACGACCGCAAGCACCGACGAGGGCGGCGACAGCACTGGGGGAGCGGCATGCATCGACTACGATCCGTGGTGGTACGACGGCTTCGAGAGCTACGCGCCAGAGCAATCGCTCTCGAGCATGCAGCCGTTCGACGCAGCGGGCCGCACCGCCGCGACGGACGAGCTCGCCTACGCGGGCAGCCTGTCCGCGCGCATGGAGATCCAGCCCGGAGATGGAGGTGGCTTCGGGCAATGGGGTGGAATCCTACCGCTGCCCGACGTCGCGCACGGTCAGTCGGTGTGGGTACGACTGTGGGTGCGCTGGCCCTCGAGCTTCGAGTTCTCGGCCGCCCCGTGGATGAAGTTCTTGCGACTGCACAACCGAACCGCAGCGGGCGGAAACGGTGGCTACAACGACCTGTACGTGGACCAAGCGGATGAAGAGCAAAGCGTTCTGCGCGTGATCAAGGAGGTCCACAACATATGGGAGGTCTACGACGGGCCCCCGCTACCGCGCGATCAATGGGAGCGTTACGAGCTGCAGGTCGTCGTCGACGACATCCCGCTCGACGACGGCGGGGTCGCCCGCTTCCGCGTCTGGCGTGACGACGAACTCATCTTCGACCGCACCGATGTCCCGACGGTCACGGGACCGGGCGGGGTCCTCGATGGCTTGTACATCTTTACGTACTGGAACAACGAGATGCCCCCGGCCAACACGGCCTATATCGACGAGCTCGCGATCGCCATCGACGACCCCCCACCCAACACCGATGAGGCGGGCAACCCATACTTCGGTGACTGGGTCCCTTGCCGCTGATAACAACCGACCGCCGCTGCGCGCCTACATCGGCGTGGGACTGAGCTGGCTCTGCAACTGCGTTGTTCCGAGCCTCGATCGGTCCGTCGTCCTTGCTGTGCATCGACGACTGGCGCCGCGATCCCGAAACGCAGACCTGCGTTCGCGCAAAACGGCTCGACCAGCCCAAACAGGTGCCCCCCGGCGACGTCGAGCCGACGGGCTTCCATGCGTTCGAGGTGTGGGCGGCAACCTCCTACTGACGCGACTGGGGCTGACCTCGGAGACATTCGACTGCATTACGTGTCGGCTCCACATTCCCCGATACAATCGCCGTCGGCTTCGACGAGCTTCGAAGCCCCCGGTGATACTTCGTCGACGTAAGGCCCCTACCTGGGCCACACCGCGCACGCTCGCTCCGCCAGGAACTCCGTGCGCTCCCGTAGCTCCGCCTCTCGCCAACTTGCCGCCGGAAGCCGCTTGTTCAGCTCAAAGTTGCTTTCCTTCAGCAGTTCGATCTTCTCCTCGTACGGCTTGTTGGACAACTTCGAGTTGTACGCCGACAGCGTTAGGTTCCCGATTGTGTCCCCATACTGCGCTTGGTATTCCGCGCTCCGCTCTCCGATGTGTGCCTCCCACCAAGGCGTGAGTGTTTGCGGCATGATGTGCTCGATCGTCGCCTGCTCCACCGACGGGGACTCCCGATGTGCGAAGCTCTCCTCGAGGGCGATCAACAGTAGTCGACATCGACGCGGCTTCGCATACGCGCGATAGGTCTTCCAGCCCCCGCGGAACTCCTCGTCGTCGGGCCATCGGGCTCCTCTGGTCCCCCCCTTGAGCATCTCCCCGAGTTCAGGTGCCCGCGCTCCTCGTCGACGCGCCTTGCAGATCCCGAGGAACAGCCGGCGTAGCTGGTTCGTCGGAACTCCGCAAACCTCGCGGCGAACAGCGAACGATTCGATCACGTTCAGACATGCAAGCGCGTCGGCCTCGGTCAGGAGTGCGTCGTCGACGTCGTCCAGGTGCTGGAGAATCAAGGGGTCTGCAACACCGATCTCCCAATTGTCGAGCCATCGCATCTGGCTGGTCAACGCCGGATCGCCCCCATCCGCCGCCCCGACAAGATGCGCAAACCGCCTCGACAAGCGTTCGAAGTGCGCCAGATAGTCCCTTACCTCGTCCGAGGTTTTCTCCGACAGCCGCTTCCTCAGCGCTGCGTACACCTCGGGTTTGCGAACTTCCTCTCCACCCATCCGTAGATGCTGGCGCAGGAACCGGGGCATGTGCTGCTCTTGAAGGCGTTCTTGAGTTGGGAGCCAGTGATCCCGATACACCGCCTCTTGCTGGTTCACCTCAAAGCGCATGAGAAAGTAGTTGCGAGCCAGGTCCACCTGCGTCAACGGAGCACCCTTGAAGTTGAGGCTCTCGAAGATCGTGTACGGGTCTTCGGATTCGTCGAGACTAATGGACACTACCTGGAGTTGTCGCTCGACAATTGCCAAAGTGTCCTCCGCCACCGCCTCCTGACCATTCAGTCGTTTCGCGAAGTATGAGTACGCGTCACTTATGCGACCAGCGCCAACCGTGGATGTCGTGGAAAGGGCGATAAACTCATCGCGATCTTTCTGCGTGGGCAGGACCTTGACCAGGTCTGTCCCATCGAACCCATCGTTGATCAGATAGTGCCGGGAGATCCGGCTCCCGGAGCGGCTCTCCGGCGGCAGCGCGTCCCGAATCGCGCACAACAAGATCGCGAGCGTCGTCAACCGCTGCTGCCCGTCGATAACCATGTGCTTCCCAACACCGACCGGAACCGACACCGTCGGGCTAGTGACCACTGCGCCGAGGAAGTGCGCGCTCCCAACTCCGACGTCGCTCTCCATCAGCATCTCGACATCTTCCCACAACTGCCTCCAGTTCTTCTTCTCCCAAGAGTAGCTCCGCTGAAACAGCGGGACGACATACTGCTTCAGGCCATTGAAGAAATTGATGATGGGCGTCGGTGCGGCTTGCACGTGGTCCATTTCTCAACGGCCAAACACGATGTCAACTCCGCGGCGGCGTGATTGTCCCCAAACCTCTTTTGTGAACATCAGGCGGACGGCCTCGCTCCTTACGGCCGGCCCACTGAAAGAGTGTCCTCTTTTGGCACAGACATCGCGCAAAAGGCCTGGCGGTTCGGGTGGCGCGGGCGCATCCACCTCGGCCACGATCACGACCACCGTCGCGTGACCCCGTGTGAGCCGCCCGGGCCTCTCAAGCCGCGGGTCAAGAAGGTTCAGATCGGCGTGGTAGGTTGGTCGCGGTCGGAGGGCCACGAACGTTGACGCCCGCGCTAGCAGAGATTCTACGATCGGAACGCAAGGCGAAGGCCAAAGCAAAGGCGCTGAGCGAGGCGTTGCTGGCGGGGACTGTTTCGCCGGGTGCGCTTCGGGGGGCGATCGAGGAGCTTGTGGGCTCGGACCGAGGGACCGTCGTGGAGGCGCTCGAAGGCGCGACGCGAAAGAAGCCGGCGTTGGTCGATGCACGGCTGTTTGACCGGCTCGTGGAGTGCCTCGCCGATCCGGCGCCGCGGGTTCGGTGGGAGGCGGCGCGGACGGTGGCGAACGTGGCCGCGGAACATCCGCGGCGGCTTGATGAGGCGGTTACGGCGTTGCTTGTGAACACGAAGCACGAGGGGACGGTGGTTCGGTGGGCCACGGCGCAGGCGCTGGCCTCGATCGTGCGTGCTCGGGGTAGCGATGGTGAGCTGGTGGCGAAGGTTCGGAAGCTGGCGAAGGTAGAGGCGGATGATGGCGTGCGGGCGGTGTACGAGAAGGTGCTTCGGCGGGTGGACCGGCTGAAGTAGGCCTTACGGCCGCAGCTTCACCACCCCCAGCCGGCTAGCCCGATCCAGCATCCGCAGAGCCACCTCCCGCCCAGCCCCCGCATGCCGCCGATCGGCCGGCAACGGAATCTCCCCCGAAGCGATCATCGCCGCGAGCTCATCCTGCCCCGTCCCCCGCTTTGAAAGCACCTCGGAGACCGACACCGACAACAACGGAATCGCGGCCGGCGGCTGCGGATTACCCACGTATTCGGGATTGATCGCCCCCGACAGATCGGGCGCCGCCGCCATCCGATCGTTGAGCGGATCGAGCTCGAACTTCCGCGCCGCCGTCGACAGCACGGACACATGATCAACCACCGTACTGTCGGTGCACCCGCGCCGCACATGCGGTCCAATCACCAACGACGGCACACGGAACCCAAGCTGCTCAAACTCCGGGACCTCGTCCGCCACCGTCCCCGGACTCACATGATCGTAGAATCCACCATGCTCGTCATACGTAATGATGAGCAAGCATCGCTCCCACTGCGGGCTATTGGCCAACGCCTGATACACGCTCCCTAAGAAGATCTGTCCGAGCGTAATGTCGTGAATCGGGTGGTCATCGTTGCCCCCTTCACCACCCGGCAGAAGTCCAAAGTTCGGATCGAGCAGCACATACTGGGGCAGAGTCCCCGCTTCCGCGGCATCGAAGAATTCGTCGATCGAATTCGTGAAGCCAAGCAGCGGGTTGAGCAAAGCCCCCCAGATCCACGCAACGTCGGAGTAGTAATTCGCGTGGCTGATCCCCGCGTCGGCCAGCACATCCCAGATCGTCGTAATCCCCGGCTCGGGAAAGTTGCCCTGCTGTCCGTTGGCCGTCGCGGCGTGAATATAGTACCGATTCGGCCACGTCGGCCCCATGACCGAGCAGTACCATTGGTCGTACGACACGTAGTTGTCAGCCAATGCGTACAGCACGGGAAGCTGATCACGAACGTGATAGCCCATCACCTCGTCGTACGTCGCCGGGTGTACGAGCTCATGCACTCGAACAAAGCCGTCGTTCTCCCCAATGTTCCACTGAAGATGGCAGTCGTCCCACTCATGAGGGGGATCGGGTGGCTGCAAGTTCAACAAGTGATAGACGGGAACAGGTGTGCCATCGAGCCGAGGGTTCGTCTCCCGACCAGTCAGACCATCGACAGTAGCTCCCTCGCGAAATGTCGAAGACCCAAAGTAGTGATCGAACGAGCGATTTTCCATCATCACTACAACGATGGTGTCTATATCGGCGAGCAGCTCCTCGGGCGACAGACCCCCGTTGCCCATACACTCGTCAACGGGATCACCCGTACTGTCGCTACTCGTGCTCTCGTCGACGACTCCCGAAGAACTACCTCCAACGGTGCCCGCTCCCGTCGAGTCGACAACACCCGACGAGCCATCGGCCATCGTCGTGCCGCCACCACCACTAGTGTCACTGCCGCCCTCGCCCGAGACACCAGTGCTATCGTCGCCACATCCAGCGGCCGCGGCGCCCAGGACCGCTCCCATACCCTGAAGGGTTCGTCGTCGCGTTAGTCCAAGATTCTTGTCGTCGTCGTTCTGCGCCACTACATCAAAGGATAACGCGGCACGGAGCGCTCACTCGTCGGGGAATCCCGGCGGTCTATGTTCGTGGACGACCTCAGGCTGCGACACGTGTGGGGCGCACGACACCCCACCAACGACGAAACGGCGGTCCGCTGACCCAAGAGCCCAGCCCCTTAAATGAGGGCCTGAGGACTCGATCGCGGCGCGCGCCGTTTGTCGCTCGCCCCACAAACAGGGCGTTTTCGCGCTCTGCTAGAACGTGAAGTGCTGCGAGATAATCTCGTCGCTGTCGTGCACACCCTTGGGCGTGGGGTCGGGTCGTGGCTCGACACGCTCGGGGACCGGCACATTCGCCTCATCAAGGCGACGGGCGATAATGTCCTCGAGATACCCACTGACGCTCACCCCCTGCGTTTCGCAGTAGTTCTTGAGCCGTTGGTATGTGAGCCCCTTTACGGAGATACTCCTGCGCGTTTGTCGCTTTGCCATCGTCAGATCTCCCAAGTCTGAGGATGTACCCGTAGAACACTGCACCCCCGCACGCAAGGGCCATTCCACAACATCTTGTGGCGCGAGTTTGGCGCCACCACTATATCCTGTGGAGAACTTGGTGGAAGATCTCTGAATCATTGATGAAGTCTGGCGCTTTGTCGCTGGGGACGAGTTGGTTCATACGCACTACAGAAGCATTGTTGATTCAATATTTTTTACACCCAAGGAGAAGATCTCCGAGATCTCCCCGAGGAGATCTCGTCTTGGTCATTTTTTTGCAACGCCCACACGTGAGATACAGCGCACATTCTAGAGGCAATGGCGTCGGCCCTAGAGTAGCTAGGTCAAACCATGGGGCCAGACGCGATCGAAGCTGACGAAACATCCATCCGAAGGATGTCCTGGCGCGTTCTTAGGCCGATGGGCGACCCCCGGACCGATGATCGTCGCGGCGGTTTCGCGTATGTTGAGAGCGGCACGGGTCCGCGGGGCTCACGTGCCCGTAATGCCTCTCGCCGGGTTTCGATGGAAGCCGAGACCGAAACCAAAGTCATCGACCGCGAGTCCACCTCTGAGGCGGCTTCAGACCGTCCGGCGGAGCCATTGGTTGTGGTCCCGCGGTTGGCGGAGCCGTCGTCGGTCGACACGATGGCGGGGCGCCCTCGGGAGTCTTCGCATGCAGAGGCGATCGGCACTCGCCCGGTCGAACCCTTGTCGGTTGGCAAGAAAGTCGGCCGCTACGAGCTCCTGCATCGGCTCGGCAAGGGCGGAATGGCTGCCGTGTACCTCGGCCGCGCCACGGGGCATGCGGGCTTCGAGAAGCTCGCGGCGGTCAAGGTCATCCACCCCACTTTGGCTGCGGAGCCAGAGTTCGTGGAGATGTTCTTGGACGAAGCCCGCATTGCGGCACGTCTTCAACATCCGCATATCGTTGCAATTCACGATCAGGGTGAGGCCGACGGCAACTTCTACATGGTCATGGAGTACGTGGAGGGGGAGACCCTGGCCGCGCTCCTTCGCCAGCTCCGTCAGCGCAAGGAATTCCTGCCGCTGACCGCCGTCCTCCAGATTATCGCGGACGCGTGCGGCGGGCTGGCTGCCGCGCACGAGCTCACCCACCCCGACGGCCGTCCGATGCACTTGGTGCACCGCGATGTCTCCCCCCACAACCTGCTCGTGGCGATGGATGGCCGCGTGAAGGTGGTGGACTTTGGCATCGCCAAAGCGACGGGACGCCGCAGCACAACGCGTACGGGACAACTGCGGGGCAAGCTTGCCTATATGTCGCCCGAGCAGGCGTGCGGCGAGACGATCGACCATCGAACCGATCTTTTTGCCGTGGGCGCGGTCCTGTGGGAGCTGCTGACGAACAAGCGACTCTTCAGCGGCGAGACCGAATCAGAGACGCTCGGCCGGGTGTCGACGTGCAAGATCCCCGATCTCCGTGAGCACCGCGACGGCTTGCCCGCAGGGGTCATCGAGTTCGTCGAGCGAGCGCTCGCCCGCGATCCCGACGCCCGCTTCGCGTCCGCGCGGGAGATGCTCCGCGGCGCCCGCTCTCTGCTGCGTGAAGCGAGCGGCGAGCAGGAGCCACGCGAGGAGCTGGCGGCGGTGATGAAGCGACTGTTTCAAAGTCGCATCGAGTACGTGCGGGCCACTGTTCGCCAAGCATCGGAGTCGGGACCTCGGCAAGGGACCAAAGGCCTCGCGACCAGCGGCGACTCCGACGCGACACGTCACACCTCGCGCTCGGCGTCTGGCTCAAGCCCCTCCCACACGACGGGCGCTGTGCCCATCGCGGCTGCGAGCGCGAACACGGGGGTCCAGACCCTCACAACCAGCCTCGCAACCGCGCCCGCGCGACACTGGAGCCTGTGGCTGCTGCTTCCCCTGGTCGGTGCCGTTGCTGGGGCCGCCATGGTGACGGGCGTCTTCAGCAACTCCAACACGGACAGCACCGATGCCCGCGCTGCGACCGAGCAACCGCAGCAGCGACCCTCGCTCTCGCAGGCGGACATGGAACCTCGACCACCACAACCGTTGGCGACGACGGTGACGTGGCAGTTTGATATCGAACCCAAGGACGCAACGCTTGAGCTCGACGGCAAGGTCCACACAGAGACCACCATCGAGGTGCCACGCGGCGACGAGCCGATTGAAGTGCGGATCTCCGCGCCCGGCTATCGCCCTCGTGTCTTGCATCCCAAGCCTGTGACCCCGCACTACATCCACCAGCGGCTCGAACCGCTGCCTCCGCCCGCCCCCGAAAAAGCCGCCACGTCATCGCAGACGCACGCGGGCGGCAAGGGCACGTGGCTGCGTGCCCGCCCCAAAAAACCGAAGACGCCGACGAAGCCCGCGACCGAAGACGCCACGGACAAAGGCACCGATGATGGCGGCGACAATCGTCGCCCCGCGCCTACGCCCGACTGGAAGTCAGGGCTCGACGAACCCCGACATCCATGAGCCGTGACGCTCGAAAGGCCCGCGGTAGCGCGGCCATGGCCACGGCAGTCGCGTGTGCCTTGATCGGAGCAACCGTGCCGCTCCAGGCACTCGCGGCCGAGCCCAGCGAGGTTGAGGCGTCCGCACCCGATGAGGACACGGCGATCCCTGAGCCGGCCACGGAGGACGAAGCCGCCAGCGACGATGGCAGCCCCGCCGCACAGGACCCGGCCACCAGCGAGTTCACGCGGCCCCCGTCGATGACGCCCGAGGAATTTGAGCAGCACCAGCGGCTGCTCCTTCGTGTTCACAACGCGGAAGTGCACTACTCAGCCGGGACCAAGCTCTACAACCGCAAGGAGTACGCGGCCGCGGCACAGGAATACGAGTCGGCCTATGCGGCGATTCCGGCCGCGAACGCACTGTACGCCGCCGCACTGTCGTACGAGCGTGCGGGTCGGCCCGTGGACGCGATCCGTACCTACCGCGAGTACCTGGCCCTGGCCGACTGCGCCTCGCTCGAGCCGTCGAAGCGCACGAGCCGTTGTGCCGACGAGCAGGCCGTGGCCCGCACCGCCCTCGAGGGCCAGAAGCGTTTGGTCGGGGAGCTCAAGCTCGCGTTTACCGAGCCCCTCGATATTCGGGAGGTTCGTGTTGCTGGCCGTACCGTCCCACTGTCGGACTTCCCCGTGTTCTTGCTCCCGGGTGCCGTCGACGTGGAGCTGTTTGGTACCGCGGCCGACCAGCGACGCGAGTGGGTTGCGTACATCAGCGCGGGCGAGACGTTCACGATCTCGGTCAGTCCCTTTGACACCGAGGTCGTGGTGCGACCGCCCGAGCTTCCGCCCGATCGCACCGACGATGATGAGGCCCGACGCAGGCGGCTCCGCCGAGCGCTACGGAAGACCTTCTGGGTGGGCGCAGGGCTCACGGGTGCCTCCGCCGCCGCGCTGGCCGTGATGGGTGGGCTGACCGCCACGGAGCAGCGAACCCACGACGACAACAAGTGCGCAGCCAACTGCACCGACGAGAACGGCGAGCCGCTGAACACGGGCTACCCGCTCGAAAACCGCAGCAACTTCAACACCTACAAGCCGGTCACGAACGCGCTCATCGGCGTCACCGTGGGCTTGGCGGTCACCACCGCGCTGTTGGGCGTTTTCACATTCAGAAAAGAGAACCGCGAGCGCGCAAAGCTGAGTTTGGCGGGCCCCGGAGTCGTCGTGCGGTGGTAGCGTGCCGGCTATGCAGGACCGTCGCTGGCCGACCTACCCGCCACGAAATATCGTCCTCGATGCCGCCCTTCCGCCCGAAGACGGCGGCCTCGGTAGCGTCTACATCAAGGACAACGAAGGCAACGTCTACCTCGATGCGATGTGCGGCATCGGTTGTCTGCCGCTAGGGCACGGACATCCCGGCCTCGCCGATGCGGTGCGCGACCAGATGCTGCGCCTGACCGCGGCCGCGGGCACGCTGTGGACCGACCCGCAGCAGGCACTCGTCAAAGCACTCGTCGCCCGCACGCCGATCCCCGAGGGCCGTGTGTTCTTGGGCAACACGGGCACCGAGGCCAACGAGGCGGCGATCAAGCTGGCCCTACGGGCGACGGGTCGCGATGTGATCGTTGGCTTTGAGCGGGCCTTTCACGGCCGCACGCTCGGCTCCATCGCCCTGACCGCCAACCCGAACTACCGCAAGCCGTATGTCAGCTGCTTGGGTGAGCCCGAAGATCGCTTCGCCCGACTCAACGTCGCCCGCGCCACGTTTGGCGATCTCGACTCTGTCGCCCGTCTCCTCGAGCAGTACAAGGGCCGTGTCGCGGGCGTGTTCCTCGAGCCGATTCAGGGCGAGGCGGGCATCTACCCCGCGAGCACCGAGTTCCTCAAGGGGCTTCGCACGCTGTGCGACGAGCATGGTGCACTGCTCGGCGCCGATGAGATCCAGTGCGGCAGCGGGCGCACAGGAAACTTCACCGCGTGGTCGACCATCGTCGGTGACGACCCCGCCTTCGCCCCCGACATCCTCTGGTACGCCAAGGCGCTCGGCGGTGGGTTCCCCGTGGGCGCATGCGTGGCGAAGGCCTCGCTCGCCGATCACATGACCAAGGGCAGCCACGGCTCGACCTTCGGCGGCAACCCGGTCGCCTGCGCGGCCGCCCTCGCGACCATCGAGATCATCGACCGCGAGAACCTAATGGAATCGGCGGGAGCACAGCTCGAGGTGCTTCGTGGGATCGCCAAAGAAAAGCCGCATGCCCGCGTCGCCGACATCCGTGGCTTGGGTGCGATGATCGGCATCGAGATCTCGGGCAAGGGCGACACGCCCGCCGCGCCGCTGGGTGGACTTCTCCAGGCCGAGCGCATGCTCGTCACCGTGTGCAGTGGCAAGACCGTGCGCTGGCTGATGCCCTACCGTGTGGGCGAGACCGTTCTGCGCGACGCGTGGTCGCGATTGTGCGCGGCGCTCGATCACCTGGAGTAATCGCCCCCGTTTTCGAGGGCACGCAGGCACCCAAAGAGCGCGCACGGGCTGTGTATTCTTCGGGGGCCTGCTAGCGTTCGCGCATGCGAAGCGCCACCGTGCTGCCAGTCGTGGGCCTGTTGCTCAGTTGCACGCCCGCCACATCGAGCCAGGCTCCCGAGCCCACCGAGGCGCCCGAGCCCGCTGCGGATCCGTCCGCGGCCGCCGAGGAGGCTCAGCCAGACGCGAACCCCGAAGCCGCTGACGCCGAGGGGAGCGCTGACGCCGAAGCGCACGCCGATGCCGATGCCGATGCCACAACGGACGGCACCCCCGACGCCGACGCACCCGGCCCCACCACGGTCACCAGCCGCCCTCCCGACCCCGTCGGGGAGACAGCACCCGAGGCGAGCGGGGGCACGGCGAGCGCAACGCTGGAGCTACCCAAGGCGATCCACGGCGAGCTCAACGAAAAATGTGGCAAGGACCCAGGCGTCGGCAGTCCGCTCAAGTCGTTCGATCTTCCGAGCACGAGCGGCAAGAACATTGGCAACGCCACCTACCGCGGTCGTGTGCTGCTCGTGAACTTCTGGGGCACGTGGTGCAAGCCGTGCCTGCAAGAGCTTCCCGAGTTTGCCCAGCTCTATCGTCGCTATCGCAAGTTCGGAATGACGCTCCTGGCGATCGCGACCGACGACGATCCCAAGGCGGTCGATGACATCCTCGCCAAGAAGAAGATCGCCGCCAAGGTTGCGATCGGTGGTGAGGACTACGCGGGACAGTACGGCAGCCCGAAGTTTCCGTTCACCTTCGTCGTCGATCACAAGGGAATTATTCGGGCGTCCTATCGAGGCTATCGGCCCGAGTGTATGGGTCAGCTCGAGGCAGATCTGCGCGAGCAAATGCAGGTTCGCGCCGACGCGAAGGCGCGCCGCAAGGCTCGCTAAGGCCGACGCCTGTCTTTGGTCACCGAGGAGTCTGAGACCGAAGCCGAGCGGCGAACCGATGCATTCCCGAAGCTTCGATCAGGCTTCGGGTCCGCTCTATCGTCGCGTCGATCTCCGCATCGGTGGACGCCAACACGAGCTCCAGCTCCGAGCATCGTAGCTGCGCTTCCACCTCGCCGCTGACGCTGGCCCATCGCTGCGCCTGTTGCAGGAACTCGGCCGCGCGCTCGGGGTCTTCGGGCGCGATGCATCGCCCGAGCACCACGTCGCAGTGCGACAGATGTCCGCCCCAGCTCCGAGCCTCGCACTCGTCACGGTTGGCGCGGGTCATGGTCGCCGCCGCTTGGCGCTCCCCCATATCGACCAACAGCTCGGCCTCCCACAGCGCCCGCCGAAATCGAGGGTGGGGATCGATCGCGTTGGCGGCCGCGAAGCTCTGCGCCGCGGCCTCGAGCTCTCCACGGTCGTGCAAGATCGCCCCGCGCAGGCCGAGATTGCGGACGACATGATCGGGCTCGTGCGCACCGATCCGCAGCGCGTGTTCGATCGCCTCCATCGCCTCGTCGACCCGGCCCTGCAGGCGCAACACATAGGCCATGGTTCGCCAGCCCGTCGTCCGCTCTCGTGCATCCGAGGAGCCTCGGTCCACGAAGGCCTGTAGCACCGCACGAGCGTAGTCGGGCTCGCCCACCGCGCTCGCATACAGCGACAGCTCGTACAGGAGTTGGCCCTCGCTGTGCGCTTCCAGGTCGCCCCGTGGTCGAGTGGGATCGCCGTCGACCAAGAACATCCTCGAGATCCGCAGACCACGGGCCATGTCGCCACGCCGTAGGCCGAGGTGGTTGAAGCCGCCGATCGCCCGTTGGTAGATCGAAAACGCGGTCTGTGCCTCGCCCGCCAGCAGCGTGTGATCGAGCAGGTCTTCGAGCCGCTCGAGCTGAGGTGTCCCGGGAGCACCATTGGGGCGCTCCTGCAAACGAGCGAGCAATCGCTGCCGCTCGGCGTCGTGCAGCGCGGGCGTGGTGGCGCCGAGGTGTTCCCGAAAGTGATCGGCCACGAACGGATGCACGGCGAAGACGCTCGTGTCCGCACGATTACGGTAGAGCACGCCCATCGCCTCCAGCCGCGACAGTGACCGCACGAGCCCCCGTCGATCGGTGGGAAGCCGGCCCGCGAGCGCTCCACCGCGTCGTGCCAAGGCGAGCAACGCATCGAGCGTCGCGCCGCGGGGAAACGCGGAAACGCGCGCAACGAGATCGCGCTGGGTCTCGGTCATCGCGGCCGAGTAGGCCGTCAGCAACCTCGCCAGGCGAAACGCGAGGAGGTCATCTTCGGCCGCCTCGGCGAGATCGATCGACGTCATCCCGGCCACCGTGCCCTCGTGGAATCCCGCGACGTACGAGGCCAGGGTCGCGACCGAAAGCGCATGCCCACCGTAGCGCTCGAGCGCCGTGCGGAGCTGCGCCACCGTCCCCGAGACACCCCACCGCTGCAACAGCTCGAGCTGGGCGTCGTCGGGCAGGGGTGGCAGCCGAAGGGTATGAAGGCCGTCCCCCTCCCAGGCCTGGAGGTCGATCAGCGGGTAGCGAGAGGTCAGCAGGATCCGCGTGCCTCCAGGGCGGGCGGCCACGGTGCTGAACAAGCGTCGGAGGTGAGCGTCGAGGATCGATCCTCGGGGGCGTCGTCGGCCATCCGATTGCATGACCTCCACGCCATCGAGCACCAACAAATGTGGGGTCGACGAGGCGACGAGCGTCAGCAAGCGATCGAGGTTCTCAAGCGGAGCCGACGATGGTGCGCACGAGTCGAGTGCCTGCACGGCGGCGGCGACAAAGCTCTCGGCGCGGTCGTTCTCGTAGAAGCTCCACACGAACACCGCCCGCGAGCCATCGTCGACAAGCCGCTCCACCACCTGCCCGGCCAACGCCGACTTGCCTGCGCCCCCTACCGCAACCACCGCTTGGATGCGCGGGCGCGCAGAGGAGGCGCTCGCCCACCGCCCAAGCATCGAGAGCTCTTCGTCGCGACCCACGAAGTGCAGCGCAGGTTGCAGCACGTGGGCGTGATGCGTCCCCCAGCGAGCCGACGTTCCACCCGCAGGTATCTCGCGCGGCAGAGACTCGGGCTCGGGCTCGGCGCGGCGCTGGACAAGCTCCTCGGTTGCGATCCCAAGCTCTTGGCCGATCCGTGCGAGCAGTTGTCGTCGCGCCGCACGGCGCACGGAGAACCCGCTGGCCGCGTCGTTGACGGTGCCGGCCTCGTAGCGGCGATAGGTCCGTACGTCGATCTGAAGCGCCTGGGCGGTCTGCTCCTGGGTCAGGCCCAACTCCAGCCGGGCCGCCAGGAGCACCTCATGGCGGAACTCCAGGGTCACAGCGGGCAGCGTAGCAACTGCTCGTGCCCGGTTGTGCCCGGTTGGTGTCCTGGCCCGGGCAGGGCAGAGCCCGCACGCTGTCCATCATGGAGTTTCAGACCCACGCGCGCGGGATATTCATCGTCGATGGGGTGCTCTCGCCGCTCGAGTGCGAGGAGCAGGTCACCACCACCGAGGCCACGGGCTATGGCGCGGCGCCGATTACCACGGCGTGGGGCTTTGAGATGCGGCCCGAGATCCGCAACAACACGCGGGTTATCGACGACGACCACGACCGCGCGGCCTGGCTGTGGGAGCGCCTCGCTCGTTGGGTCCCCCGCGAGCGCTGGAACCTCTACACGGTGGGCCTCAACGAGCGGTTTCGGTACTACCGCTATCACCCCGGCCAGTACTTCGAATGGCACCGCGATGGTGCCTATCGCCGCAACGCCCATGAGATCAGCCAGCTCACCTTGATGGTCTATCTCAACGGCGACTTCGAGGGCGGGCAGACGGAGTTCGAGCACGCCCCACCCGTCCGGCCGCAGGCCGGTCGAGCGCTGATCTTCGAGCATGGGCTCCGTCATCGTGGAGCGCCCGTCGACGTCGGCACCAAGTACGTGATGCGAACGGACGTGATGTATCGAGGGCGCCTGCCGCAGTGAGTGGTTCGTGAAATCTGCGCAGTGGCACGTGGTCGATCGGGCCGACTCGCGCTTCCACGTGCTGACACAGGGCCTCCACCCTCAATCCGCTCAGCCGCGTTGTCCGACCCGATCTCGAAATTCCTCACCTCGGCGCGCTACCTGACACCCGTCTGATCGTCGAAGGTGTGTAGGCCGAGCTCGCGCAGTCGTCGGAACCCGGCCTCGCGGATCTCGAGCGTCGCATGGAAATCAGCACCGAAGAACTCGTCGAGCACCTGCGTCAGCAGATCGCCCTTCACGTCCGTTGCGGCTACGGCAGCGAGGAACAGGTCCTCGAGACCATCGAGGAGCAAGTGCGCGACGAGCTACGGAACGCGGACTCGGCCGAGATCGAGCCGCTGCTTGCCAAGGCCCAAAAGCGGCTGGACATGCAGCGGCGTCGCGAGGCCACCTGGACCCAGCGAACGATCAACGATCGGATCGACGACGCGTTCGGAGCGCTCAACGACAGCGGCATCATCGCGCTCCAGGACGCTGGCTACACGATGTCCGACGGTTGGTCAGACGTTGCTGAGGTTCGGCAAGACGATCCACGCGCCTGGGGAGCGACGTTCTTTCACCGACAGGATGTCGAGCGAGGCGTTGAGGGCGACGGCTTGATGCTCGCGTTTGGTGCCTTCGCCGAAGGGGAGAAACACGAGCCCGAGAGCATTCGCCTGGGCCAGGAGATCTGCGAGGTCCTGCGAGCGCACGGCGTCGAAGTCCAGTGGAATGGCTCGATCGATAGCCGCATCGAGATCCTGCCGTTCAAGTGGCAAAAGCGAAGAACCACGCAGGCGCCCGCGTAAGCCCGATTCCGTGGGCTTTGGCCGCGGCCCGCCTACGCTGAAGCTGGCCCGCTCGCCGCCGTCGGCTCGAGCGGCGGAGCCCCCGTCTGCCCGTCGGGCCGAAACAGGTGCACGACACATCGCTCCGCGCTGACAATCTGCCGTTCCTCTTCGAGGAGCGCGTGGAGCACAGCAATGTCGCGCTCCTCGATCGCCACGACAACGAAGTGGGTGCTCAACGGTAGCCGAAGCGCTCGTCGAAGCATGGCGAACGGCTCGGTCCGGCCGCTGCCGGTCGCTGCTGCCCCGAACGCCTCGTCGACGAGCCGACCGACCTGCTGCGCGCGCTCGCTGGTTTCGACCTCGACAACCGCGAGCAGGCGAGCGTGAGGAGCAATGGTGCCTGTATCAAAGGCGGCGGGGTCGACCGATTGCAGGAGGGCCGCAGCGTCGGACGGCGCAGCGGCGGCACGTAGTCCCGCGAGGAGCTGGTCGTCGTGGCACAAACGGCCGACATGCGCGAGCGCTTGCAGGTGCTTGCGCGGGTCGTCCGAGGGGGCGAGCAACACGAAGAACACATCGGCAAGCTCTCCGCCGACCTCCACGGGCCGCTGCGTGGTGACCAGCGCAGCCAGGCTGCGGTCGATCTCGGCGAGCGGAGCATGAGGCACGCTCACGCCTCCACCCAGCGCGACGTGGCCCTCCACCCGATCACGCAGGGCCGAGGCCACGGTGTCAACGGGCAACGCTGCGACAGGCGCGAGCAACTCGGCGGCCACCGTGATGACGTCGTCGAGCGACTCGGCATCGAGCTGCACTCGCGTTCGAGAGGCATCGAGGAAGTCTCGCCACTGCACCTCGCGTTCCTGGCCACGATCCAGCGGCCCGTACGCGTGCTTCCACTCCGCCCAGATCGTGTGCATGACCGATGGCACGGGAGCCTCTTCTCGCGCGCCCCCGACCATCGCGTTGCGATAGCGCTTGGTCAGGTCGTCCCACTCCACGATCATCCCGGGCTGCCCTGCGCTCTGCCTGCGCGTGCTCCAGCTCGACAGCAGCTCGAGGCATGCGTGATCGATATGGTCGAGCCGCTCGATATGCACGTGAAGCTCTCGGTCCTCGGGCACCGTCTCCAGAATGTTGGCCAAGCGCGGCAACTGTAGGAACGTCGCCGACCCCGTGAGGTGAAGGTCCTGCACCGAGTTGTCGGAGTTCGGCGCGCTGTCGATCTCGAGTCGGGCGAACGTGTAGACGATCTTGCCGACCGCCGCGACGAGCCCCGCCACGATGCCCATGAACAGGTCGACGAAGACCACTCCAAACAGGGTGATGAGAGCGATCGCCAATTCGGCGCGGCCCTGCTGGTACAGGAGCGCCAGGGCCTTGCGATCGATGAGCCGATAGCCCGTGTACACGAGGATCGCCCCGAGGCTCGCGCGGGGTATCAGGCCGAGAATCTGCGGCGCCGCGGACACGAACAGGAGGATCCAGATGCCGTGCAAGATCGTCGAGCGACGGGTGCGTGCGCCCGCGTCTACGTTCACCGAGCTACGCACGATGACGCCCGTCATCGGGAGCCCGCCGACGATGCCCGTCAGCGTATTGCCGATGCCTTGGGCAAACA
Organism: Epimenia babai; assembly: GCA_011762755.2. NCBI lineage: Eukaryota > Metazoa > Mollusca > Solenogastres > Cavibelonia > Epimeniidae > Epimenia > Epimenia babai. The sequence goes on along the minus strand of WURV02196512.1, from coordinate 24,599 downwards.
TCTCCTTGTCGTAGTTCGACTTGGAGCGGGTCTGCCGCTGATCGATGGCCGTCGCGGTGAGCAGCGTCGCCGCGCTCGCCACGAACGCGAAGATGAACGACAACCCGAACAGCTTGGGGTTCGTCAGCAGCGAGAAGTCAGCCATGCTCGCGGGCGCCAGGCCATCGAAGAACCTCGGAGAGATCTCGAGGAACTGGACGTCCGCCGCCAACAAATGGGTGGCCGATGTCACCGCGAACAGCGACACGAGCTGTCCCGGGACGAGCGCGAGCTTCGAAGGTTTCCAACGATCCCAGACGACGATGATCCCGATCATCGCCGACGAGATGATCAAGGGGGCGAGGCTGCTCTTGCCATCGGAGCCCGCAAACAGACTCTGGGGCAGCTCCAGGATGTTGGAGAGAAACGTCGCCCGCGGCTCTGCGTCGAGACTGACGTGGAGCTGCGAAGCGAAGATCAACGCACCGATCCCGATGAGCATGCCCGTGATCACGGCGGGCACGACCGCGCGGAACCACTGCCCCAGTCGCAGCGCACCCGCGATCGCCTGCCAGACCCCCGCGAGCACCACCACGGGAGCGAGGGCGGCCATGCCGTGGGTCTCGATCAGGTCAACGACCAAGACGATGAGGCTGGCCGCGGGACCGCTGACCAGCAGGGGCGCACCTGAGAAGACACCAACGACGATGCCGCCGATGATGCCCGTCACCAGCCCGCGCTCGGGCGAGACGCCACAGGCCACCGCGATGCCAATACATAGCGGGAGCGCCACGAGAAACACGACCGTCGAGGCGAGGAAGTCCGGGAGCCAGTTGCCGCGCGGCGACTTGGCGTCGGTTTGGGGTGCGTCGGTTTGGGTTTCGGTCTCGCTCATGAGCTACCTGCTGGCCCGCCGAGCCTCGTCATCGCAACGAGGCCTCCTAGTGCCGTCGCCGTCGGCGACCTGGAAGTATCGGTCTCACCCGCGTGCGGGACTGTCAACCGCCTATCCCCGCGAGGATAGGGCTCCATGCCACGACCGTAGCTTCAGTTGGAATCATCGGAAAATAGAAAATATTTTCGGCGAAGAATAGAGAAATACGAGGCTCTGCGGGAACCAAGGGCCCCCGACTAGCCCCTACTGGGCCGTGCACCCGGGACCGAGGATCGACTCGGCTCGGAGCCTCTTGCGCTTGGACTATTAGCCAAGACCTATATTTCACCGCGTTATATAAAGAAAATCAGTTGAGAGCTGGCGGCGAGCGGCGCATCCTCGCGGAGCGATGGCGAAGCTCAGAAAGTCCAAGGAGCCCCTCGGGTCGGCGGTGCGGTCCTTGAACTACCATCACCTCTCGTACTTCTGGATGGTCGCCAAGGAAGGAACGATCACCAAGGCGAGCCAGCGTCTTCATCTCGCTCAGCCGACGATCAGCGTGCAGCTTCGAACCCTCGAGGAGCACCTGGAGGTCGAGCTGTTCGACCGCAGCGGTCGAACGCTTGTCCTCACCGAGGCCGGCCGCGTCGTGTTCCGCTACGCCGACGACATCCTCGCCCTCGGCCGCGAGATGCTCGATGTACTCAAGGAGAGACCCGTCAACCGACCCCTTCGACTCGCCGTAGGGCTCGCGTTCGTCGTCCCCAAACTCATCGCGTATCAACTATTGAGGCCCGCGCTGGAGCTGACCCCCGGGGTGCTGGTGGAGTGCTACGAAGACAGGGTCGATCACCTGCTCACGCAGCTCGCCTCCCACGAGCTCGATCTGGTGATCTCCGACGCCCCGCTCGGCCCCGGGGTCGCGGTCAAGGCCTACAACCACCCCCTGGGCGAGAGCGCGACCACCTTCTTCGCCGTGCGTTCGTTGGCCGTCCGCCTCCGCCGCGGCTTCCCGCAGTCCTTGGATGATGCGCCCTACCTCATGCCGATGGGCGGCAACGCGATGCGTCGGGAGCTCGAGCGATGGTTTGACTCGCTCGGAATCCGACCGCACGTCGTCGGACAGTTCGACGACAGCGCCCTGCTCAAGGTGTTCGGGCAATCGGGGGTCGGCGCGTTCGCGGCCCCCTCGGTCATCGAAAAAGAAATTCGCCAGCAGTACCACGTGGAAGTGGTGGGTCGGACCACCGAGGTGAAGGAACGCTTCTACGCGATCTCGGCCGAGCGAAAGGTCAAGCACCCGGGCGTGCTGGCGATCTCCGATGCGGCGCGAACGAAGCTGTTCGGCTGAGCGGCCACCCTGTCGTGCTCAGCCCGGGCGCCACGCTTCGTGGGTCGCGACCGCACCAAACGCCTCCACATCCGCGCCACCAGGAAAGAAGACGAGCTCGCCGACCGCGGCCGCCCCTGCGCCATGCCGCGGGGTAGGCATGGGCGGCAGCACGGTCCACGTCTCGGTGGCGGGATCGTAGACCTCCAGCGCCTCGAACACCCCGGTCGCGACCTCTCCGTTCCCTTCGCCGCCGCCGACATAAAGCAAGCCATCGTGGGCCGCGACGAAGATCCCTCCGCGGGAGGTCGGCATCGCAGGGCCATCGCTCCAGCTATCGGCCTCGGGGTCGTAGAGATGCAGCGTGTTGGTGTGCGCGGAGATCGACGTGTCGCGACCGCCGACCACATACATGCGATCGCCGATCGTGGCCGCGCCCAGGTGCTCCAGCGGCTGCGGCAAGTCGGCGGCGACATCCCACAGATCGAGCGCGGGATCGTAGACCCACACGTCATCGAGTGCGGCCTCGCGAAAACCACCAAAGAGATACATGCGATCGGCATACACGGCGACACCGCTGGAGCCTCGCTCGGTGCCCACGGGCATCGCGGTACGCGTGGACCAACTATCCGCCACGGGATCGTAGGCAAAGACGTCGCCGCGCGCCTCGAACGACAGACCATCGAGGTAGCCCGCCACGAACAACTCCCCGTGTATCGCGGCGACGTTGGCATGGTGGAGCGGCTGCGGAAGGTCGGCCACCGTCCGCCAGGTGTCGCTCACGGGATCGTACGCTTCGACCCGAGCCAACAACGCCCCGCCCGTACCGAAGCCACCGACGACGTAGACCTCTCCGTCGAGCGCGGCGACGCCTGTCTCCTGGCGGGGGCCCTCGCCCAGCGAGGCGCGGGTCTCCCAGGCACCCATCGGCGGCGGCGCAGCGGTCTCATCGCTGGCGGTCTCGTCGGCGGTGGAATCGGCCGCGGTCCCGCCTTGCGTGGCAAGACCCGTCACGCTCTGCCCCTCGGTTGCGGCGGTCGACTCTCCCGACACGGCGGCGGTGGAACCTCCGCCGCTTGCGGTCCCACCATCGTCGCCACACGCGAGCGCCAGAAGGACACACGGCGACAGCAGGGCGTGCCTGGTGGCGAAAGCAACACGGCGACGAACGCTTGGGGGGACCCTCATCGCCCCCACTGTGACACAACGCCGAGCCCGTGCCGCACGCCGAGCGGGACTATGCGGCGCGCGATGGAGGACACGACCTCGGGTGCGGCTCGACGGCGACCTGCGGGTCGAGCATGTAGCCCGACGTGGTGCGCTCCTCGCCGCACGACGCCATCGGAGACCACGACGAAGACGGCCCACTCCTCGACGCTACCCGCAACGCCTTCCGCCGCGAGCGTGGGGCAGCGTTTGCAGCCCACAGCCGACGGCCACTTCGCTCAACTGGCACAAGCGCACGCTGTCGAAGCCGACACGAGGGATAGACCGTGCGGTTATTCGCGTGAGCGGCTGCGGCTACGACGGTGTCGCTTGGCCGCGTCGCGATCGCGATCGCTCCGAGAGCGATGCGCTCGCTCGCGGGCCTCGTGCCGCTGCGCGTCGCGATGAGCGTGCTTTTCCATTTGCTCGAGCCTTCGCTCCACGGCGCGGATCTGCTCCTGGGCGGCGGCGAGCTCTCGCTCGACCTCCTCACGCACCTGCGGCGGCAGCTCCCGAAACGGCGAGACCATTCGGCCACGGTGAGCGTGGGCCTCCGCCTTGGGGAGGGTGGCCTTGAGCTTCTTTCGTCGCTTCTTCCGAATGACGACGACCTCCACCTTCTCGGCGCTGCGATCGGCGAGCGCGCGACGAACATCGGTCACCTCGGCGATCGGCGTCCCGTCGATCTCTACGATCACGTCGCCCACCGCAACCTTGGCGGCCTCCGCCGCGCTCCCCGAGGCGACCCCCTGCACGAGCAGGCCCGACTCCGCGGGTGCGCCAAAGAACTCGCGCAGCGGCGCCGACATGGCGGAGACCTCTACGCCGAGACGCGGGCCGCCGTCGGAGACACGGAAGACGAAGGGCTCGACGCCGCCATCATGCGCGACCCACTGCGGGGCGTGACCGGGCGTGGCGAACACCATCGAGGGTGGCGCGGGCGGAGCGGGTGCGATCGGTGGAACGGGCGTGTCCGGGTGTGCATGAGGGACACGCGGAGCCGCGGGCGCGCGAGGCGGTGCATGAGGGTGGTGTCGAGCGTGTGGTGCTCGGGGTGCGGCGGGTGCATGCGAGGCGGCGGGAACACGCGGAGCCTCAGGAGCGGCGGCCGGGGTTACGTGGGCCAGGGGCGTTGGCGACGGGGTCGGGCTTGCGTGGGCCAGGGGCGTCGGCGAAGGGGTCGGGCTCGCGTGAGCCACGGGAGTGGGCGACGGAGTCGGCGATGGCGTTGGCGAGGCGAATGCGGTGGGCGCAGCCAGTGCGAACGTGATGGCCAGCAGCAGCGTGGTGTGTAGTGACATCTATCGAACTCCTCAGAGTGCATCGGGGGGCGGCCACGAGATCCACACGGTGGGCTGATCGTCGGGCAGAGCGGCGGGGACCTTGGGCGGCAGCGGGGCGGGCGGGGCCGCAGGAGCGGAGCGCACCCGGCTGGGAAGCGGCACGGGGGCTGGCGCTGGCGCTGGCGTCGGGCGGGCGTCGGCACGCATCCGTGGGCTTGGCGCCTTCGGGGCCTTCGGTGGACGCGGGGCGACCGCACGGAAGGGGTTGGGTGCGGGTGTGGGGTGACCGCGGGTGCGGAACGGCGAGACGACAGGAGCTCGCTTGTGCGGGGCCGCGGCGCGGAACGGAGCGGCGGGCACAGCGGGAACCATCGGCGCGGCCGCGCGAACGCGACGGCTAGGGCAGTCGCCCTCGCGGGGCGTGTGTCGCTCTTCGTGAAGCACGACGTCGAACGGCCCCTCGCGTTGCTCCTCCAACCGCTCGAGCTCCTCGATCACGGGCGCAAGCTCGCGCTCGAGTTCTTCCCGCAGATGGATCCCCTCGTCACCAGGGATCTGGCCGAGCGCTTCAAGAGCCCGCAGCGCCTCGAGCGAGTCGAGGCCCTCGAGAGCTTCGAGCGCTTCGAGGGCCTCGACCGCATCACGGACCTCCCGTTGCTCATGCTCGACGAGGGCCTTGAGCTCCTCCGCGGCGGCGTGATGAGCCTCCAGAGCGTGGAGGGCCTCGAGCTCATGCACCTCGAGCGTCCCGTGGTCGTCGACGACCACGCGCATGCTAACGCGCTCGTCGTCCTGCACGGGGAGCCCCGCTTCGGCGCGAGACTTGCGGACGATGACGGCCACCTCGCGCTCGGTGGGCATCGCCTCTCCGCTGCGTGCCGCCTGGCGGAACGCTCGACGCAAGGCGGAGCGCGCACGCCGACGAGCGCGATCGTGGGCCCGTCGCTCGGCGCGTGCGGCCTTGCGAGCGGCTCGGCGATCAACCTCCGCGGCCGGGACCACGGGCTCACGCTCGACATGAGCGACAACCGTCTCGTGCTCTCCATGCTCTCCGACCCATACAAGCGCTTCGCCATCACCGACTTCGGCGATCACCACGGCAGGTGCAGTCGGCGACGTCCCCGAGATCACCAGGGGCGTGGCGCCTTCGGTCGTGACCGAGCGTGCGGAGGCACCTGGCACAACCGTGACCAGGGCAAGGAGCGGCACACCGAGCGCGACGAGCAGCCACGGCGGGCGATTGTCACGGGAAGCGGGCTGTAGCAGTCGGTGCACACGGCGTCCGAGGATCGAGCGTGGCCCGGCCATCGTGGCCGCCAAGCCGCGAGAGCTACCGACCCACGACGCGATCTCGGTGAGACAGCTCGCCAGCGCAAGCGGCTCCTCGGTGTGCCGCGTCGCCCAGTCGTCGCAGGCGTACTCGGCCGTTTGGGACAGCCGCTGTGCGGCGAGGCGATTGAGCGGCTGAAAGAACAAGACTCGCTCCACGCATGAGGCGATGAGGCGCCAGGCGGGATCGCGTCGTAGGACATGGGCAAGCTCGTGCGCGAGCAAGCTGCGCTGATGCTCGACGGCGAGCTCCGAGGTGATCTGCTGCGGCACCACGATCTGCGGACGCACCACGCCCACCGCCATCGGCATCTGCACACGCGGAGCCTCGTGAAGGGGGATCGTGTGATGCACTCGAGCGCGGATGCACAGGCGATCGAGAAGGGTGAGCAGCGTGCGGTCGCGAACGCTTCGCTGACCTCGGAGCGCCCGTCGCAGCGCAACCCAAGAGCCGAGCACCCACAGAGCGCCGATCGCCGAACCCAAGAGCAGTGCGCCCACGATCCAGGGCACCGCCATCGTCCAGGTCCACGTCGACGTCTCCGTTCCCACGGAGGGCGAGGCGGCGGGAGAGGCCTCGGTGACGCTTGCGAGCATCGCCGTGAGCTCGGGGTCTTCGATGACGTCGTAGACGCGAGTCTCGGCGTCGGCCACCCTCGCGACGGTGGTCTTGGCGGACTGCGGACCCACGAAGCTACGCAGGCCGTCGGGTGGCGGCCACGACTGCGAAGCCAGCAAGATCGGTGCGTCGCGCTCGGGTGCGGCCACGAAAAAATCCGAGTCGACGGCGGGTGTAGGAAGGGCATCCACTCCCGCCGCCGACACGGTGCCCGAAGGGACTTCGGAATCTAGGGTCCACTGACCGGCCATCGGTGCGACGCCGAGGCCAAGCTGCAACGACGCCGTGACCACACCGCCGACGAGGGCGGTTTTCCAGACGGCGGACATACGCTCGGGGCGATCGCCCCACAGGCGCTCGAGCAGGCATGCGCCCAGCACCAAGATCGTGCTGTGCACCAAGTACGTGATGACCCAGGCAAAGATCGTGATCGACATTATTCGTCTCCCTGCTGGGCCCGCTTGGCCTGTTCAATCTGGGCGAGCATGTCGGCCAGCTCGTCGTCGTCGACCGGGTGTGCCTCGAGCAAGTGGCTCACCAGCGCCGCGGCGCTGCCTCCAAACAGTCGCGACGTAAGGTCGTCGACCATCGAGTGGGTCACCTCGTTCTCCGTGAGGGTGGGGCGGTAGACAAAGCGGCGCCCCTCCGTACGGTGAGTGACGACCCCCTTGGCCTCCATCTTCTTGAGCATGGTGGCGATCGTGGTGGGGGCGAGCCCATGGGAGGGCTCCAAGGCGCGATGCACCTCTGCCACGGTCGACTCTTGGGTCGACCACAACACCCGCATGATCACGAGCTGAAGCTTGCCGAGGTGGGTCATCTTCATAACTACCAAGTTAGTACTACCGTGGTAGTTGAAGCGCAAGGAAGATTCCCGATCGAAGTTGGCGACGTGCGGTCCTTGCCAAGCAGAGGGCGGAGACCTACGGTCCCGCCGCATGTCCGTGACCCTCGGCCTGTTGCTATCCCGACACAACGCTCGGGTGAGCCGCCCCCCCGATCCGCGGATTGGCGTGGTGCTGCTGGAGCGAACGTTGCTCGATCCGCCACGGGCCGCGGCCACCAAACGTTGGGCCCAACAACTGCGCCGCTCGTTCCCCAACGCGCAGCTCATCCCGTACGCGTGGCACCTTATTAGCCACGGTCCCGAAGAGCCGCTGCGCGCCAACGCTTCGCGAACCCTGCCCGGTCCTCCGCGCTCCTTTGGCGATCTTCAGCAGAGCCCGCAGACCGCCCAGGCCTGGGAAGTCTCGCAGCTCTGCGTCGAGGCGCTCGAGGCCACGGCCATCGCCGTTCGGACGCCGCCGAGCCTGACCCCGGGCGCATTGGGACGAGCGCGAATTCGCAAGTTCGCGGAGCAGCGCAAGGCCGAGACGCTCGACGTCATCTGGGAGCCCGAAGGCCTGTGGGAGCCCGGGATCGCAGCGCTAACCGCCAAAGAAGCGGGCGCGACGCTCATGTTGCCTGGTTTCGTGGCGGGCCGACCCGCACGCGAAGAAGGCATGGACGGCCTCGGCATGCCTGGCGCCTGGCTGCGAGTCGATGGCTCGGGGCCACGACAGGCGATCCACGGCGGCCACGTCGACGAGCTGCTCGACCATGTCGACGTCGATCCCAACGCGACGCTCGTTTTCGCGGGAGCCCGCGCGCGCAAGAATCTCTCGCAGCTTGCCGACTCGCTGGGACTGTAGCGGGCTCGGTCGGGCTCCGCCGCGGAGCACGGCGAAACGAAAGAAGGACGACCTGCGAAGGCCGTCCTTTTTCTTTTTCCTCACGATACGGGGTTTAGCAGGGCCCCAGACGCAGCTACGCCGCCGAAACCTCGAGAGGCCAACGGCGGCGCAACCTTCGCAATCCGCGAAGTCTGCGACAGAGCGCTACTTCTTGGTCTTGCGCTTGGCGGCCTTCTTCTTGGTGGCCTTCTTCTTGGTGGCCTTCTTCTTGGCTACCTTCTTCTTGGCGGCCTTCTTCTTGGTGGCCTTCTTCTTGGTGGCCTTCTTCTTGGCTGCCTTCTTCTTGGTGGCCTTCTTCTTGGCTACCTTCTTCTTGGCTGCCTTCTTTTTGGTGGCCTTTTTCTTTGCGACCTTCTTCTTGGCAACCTTCTTCTTGGCTGCCTTTTTCTTGGTCACCTTCTTTTTGGCAGCCTTTTTCTTGGCTGCCTTCTTCTTGGTGGCCTTTTTCTTGGTCGTCTTCTTTTTGGCCTGGGCCGGGCTGGCGTCTTGAGCCGTATTATCTGCGTCGAGCATCGTGAGTGGACCCTCCTTCAAAAGGGCAACGGTAGCTCGGACAGTACGGACGCGATCAGCGCGTGTCAATAACAATTAAGCATCTTTGGCACGCAATTACGCGAAGGTGAATGATCATTTAGGGAAGGTGCGTGATCATGATGCCTAGTTATCTGTGATCCTAGCTCTTACTTTTACCTACATTTGGAACCGGATAAAAACTCAATAGTTTCGTGGAATTGCGCTTGTCCAATTTTTAGCGTTTTTGCGTCCTCGATCTGTGGCTGCGGCTTGGGCGCCACCCCACGACACTCGCTGGGCCAATCGCGGATCGGTGTGCGATAAACCGACTCGCCCGATGGCTTTTTAGGGTACGCGGGTCAGGCGCAGTTCGAAATACGCGAGGAACACGCGAGGAAACGACACGGAATGCTCGACATCCAATGGACAACGGAAGAGCCGCCGATCGCGGCGGGCCAGTTGCTTGTAGTCCCCTCCTTTGGGCCCGACGACGGGGCCCTCGCCCAGCGCTTCGGCGCGGCGACAGGGGATGCCGTCGGACGCTCGCCGTTCGCAGGCAAGGCGGGTGACACGTTCTCATTTACGCGCGAGCAAGACGGCGCGATCCAGCACGTGCTGCTCGTATGCACCACGTCGCTCACCGATCCCGCAGCCTTGCGACAGCTCGGACACGACGCGGCTCGAGAAGCACAACGCGTGGGTTCGGACCACGTGGTCCTCGACCTTCACGGCGGCGATGGACTCCCCGCCGAAGGGGCCGACGCGTCCCGCGTGGGCAGCACGCTGGCCCAAGGGGTCGAGCTCGGCACCTATGCCTACGATCGCTTCGTCGCGGAGGCCTCTCGTCGGCCAGCCTCGCTCAAGAAGGTGACCGCATGGGGTCGCTCTGCGGCACCCGCCGAGGGCACGGCCGCAGGGCAGATTATCGCGAGCGCGGTCGCCTGTGCGCGTGACCTCGGCAACGGCCCGCCTGCTCTGGTCACGCCTTCGTACCTGGCCAACACCGCGCGGGAGATGCAGTCATCGCTCTCGAAGGCCGGCCACGATGTCTCGGTCACGATCCTCGATGAGGACGAATGCAAGGCACGCGGCATGGGCTGCTACCTCGCCGTCGGACAGGGCAGCGAAGAGCGCTCGCAGTTTATCCACCTCACGTACAAGCCCAAGGGCACCCCGAAGGCGCGCGTCTGCTTGATCGGCAAGGGCGTGACCTTCGACTCGGGCGGCTACTCGCTCAAGCCGACCGACGGCATGCTCGACATGAAGCTCGACATGTGTGGCTCGGCCGCCGTGCTCGCGTCGTTCGAGGGCGCCGTCAAGCTCGAGGTCGCCTACGAGCTACACGTGATCGTCGCCGCGGCCGAGAACCTCGTGAGCGGCAACGCCTACAAGCTCGGCGATGTGCTCACGGCGTCGAACGGCAAGACGGTGGAGGTCAACAACACCGACGCCGAGGGCCGACTGACGCTCGCCGACGCGATGGTCTACGCCTCGAAGCTCGAGCCCGAGCTGATGATCGATTTCGCCACGCTCACGGGTGCATGCATCGTCGCCCTCGGTCCGCGGATCGCAGGCGTGATGACCCACGACGAGACCGCCTACGCGGACTGGACGGCCGCCGCCGAGCGCAGCGGTGAGACGATGTGGCGCTTGCCGTTGCCCGAGAATCTCAAGGAGCAACTCAAGAGCAAGATCGCCGACATGCGCAACACGGGCGAGCGCTGGGGCGGGGCCCTCACCGCGGGCTTGTTCCTCAGCGAGTTCAACGAAGGCTGTCGCTGGATGCACGTCGACATCGCTGGACCTGCGATGGCGGGCAAGGCCTATGGCGTGACCACCCCGGGCGCGTCTGGCTTTCCCGTGGCGACGATCTTGGAGCTGCTTCGCGGCGAGCTCCAGACCGCCTGACCTACGCACTCTTTGCGTCAAGACAAAGCGGTCGCGCCGTGGGTGGTGCGGCCGCTTCGTTAGTTCGGGTAGGCGATCTCCGCGACGATGCCGTCGTGGATCGACACCTGGGTCTCGCTCGACGTCCCATCGCAATCGAGATTGCTCTGCACGTAGCGTCCACGCTTGGGCCCGCTCGAGCAACGAATGAACGTATGCAGCTTCATCGGGCGCCCGTTGTTGTCGCGATTGCGGGTATCGGCGGGCGGGCCAAGGGCCATGAACAAGGCGAACTCATGAAAGCCAAGATCGATCTCGCCGCGCCCCGCCGCCTCGCGCTCGGCCACGGGCAACGCGGTCCACTGCGCCCACAGCCCATGCTTTTCGAGATAGGCCTGCCGCTCGGCCGCCTTGACCTTCAAGAACCCTCCACGCAGCTCAGCGGTGGGCAGGTTCTCGTAGAAGCGTCGATCGAGCTCGGGCAGACGCTGCGGAGTCATGGCGCAGCTCACCATGCCAGCGACGCCGATGGTGGCGGCCAACAACGTCGTGGCGATGGAGGAACGGTGTACCCATCCCCACCTTCTCGTTGCCGAGGTCATGGGGCGAGATGATACGGCATTCGCGTTCCGCTCCGATCGCGCTAAAATGGGCGAAGCGTCGGGCCGAGCGCCACTTCGGAGGCCAACCGTTGAGCCCCCAAGGCCATCGTCCACGGCCCCACCCAACAAAAAAGCGACCCTCCGTGCGGCGTAACTCACAAGCAGTCGACCCCTCGGACCCGCAGTTTGGCCGCAAACGCCGTTTTTCGACCCCCTTGACGGTTCATGCGACCCCTGCACACAATACGCGCCCTACGTTGCCCGTGGTGTGCCCGTTCACCCCAGTTTTTTCGCGCTCGCGGAACCCGCTGACGAGGGACGCTAGAGCGGTGATTGGCTTGATTCCACGCCCCGATGCACATCTGGGCGGTTTCATGGCCGCGTTGTTCGGCACTCGTGGCATACCCGATGCGACTTCGGCCTCTCGCCTTGCCACGAAGCCGCCCAGACGCACCTCGGGCCGCGCAATCAAACCAATCACCGCTCTAGAGGAGCACAATTGATGGCGCAGACGTTCAACGTAGGCGACAAGGTCGTTTACCCCGGACATGGGGTTGCTGAGATCACTGGCCTCGAAGCCAAAGAGATCTCCGACACCAAACTCGAGTTCTACGTACTTCGAGTACTCGAGAACAACATGAAGGTGATGGTGCCCAAGCACAACGCCAAATCCGTCGGCCTGCGCATGCTGGTCGATCAGGAAGAGGTGGACCGTGTGTACGGGGTGCTGGCGCATCGCGGAGGAAAGATCTCCACCGCGACGTGGAACCGCCGCTACCGCGAGTACATGGAGAAGATCAAGACGGGCTCGCTCGTGGAGATCGCCTCGGTGCTGCGCGACTTGTGCATTCTTCGGTCCGACAAGGAGCTGAGCTTCGGCGAGCGCAAGATGCTCGACACCGCGCGCTCGCTGCTCGTGCAGGAGCTTGCGCTGGCCAAAGAGCAAGAAGAAGACGCGGTCGCCACCGAGATCGACGCGATGTTCGCGTAGCGCTCTCGGCGACCGTCACAGCTCCAGCAGCGTCACCACGTTCGGTGCCCGACGAAAGGTCGAGGCATCATCGGTGGTCGGTGCGGGTGCATGGCCCGCGGCGCCGTCGGTCAAGTCGACGACATCGGCGGTGAGCGAGCAGGGGTCTGAGCCCGAGAGACTGGCCCAGAGCACCTTGCCGTAGCCGACCGCATCGCTGGCGGCGACGAACGGCCCGGCCCCCACGGCCAGGTGCGATCCGCTCTGCGTCACCGCGAGCGCGAACGGCTCGAGCGGCTGGCCGTCGGGGTCCTCCCAGTGGGTCTCGAAGCCCGCGATCGGTCCGCAGGTCTCGAGCGTGCCGCTGGCCTCGTGGGCCACGAACACGCCGCGCAATCCATCGGGAGAGGCCGAGCCCGCCGCGAACAGCCACGTGGGGATATCGGCGGGCAGTCGCACGACTTCACCGAGCTGCCAGTCGCCCTCGGGAGGCAAGGTGACCGTGCCCTCAAACTCGCACGCGGCGTTGATATGCCACAGCTTGCCGCCGCCGAGCAGATCGAGCGGGGTGGGGCCCTCGGCGACCAAGAAACCGCCGCTGCCATCGGGGGCCAGGTAGCGCACGCGTCGGCCGGGCAGCGCGCCCGGGATGCTGCACACCGCACCCGATCCCAGGCTCGCCGCCGCATCCGCGACGGTGCCTTCTCCGATCGCCGAAGCATCGAGGATCGCGACCGCCTCGTTGCCATCGCAGGCCACCCCGAGACGACCGCCGCCGAGGTCGAGCACCTGCGCGGCGCCGTTGCAGGGCCCGCCATCGAGACCCTCGAGCGTCACCTCGCCGACCTCACCGCCCGGATCGCTCGGGTCGAGCACCAGCAGCTTGCCCGGCTGGGTCCAGGTGTCCTCGGTCGCGAACAAGTCGTTGTTGAACACGCCGACCAGCACCCGACCCGAGGGGTGCGTCGACATGAAGATCGGCTCTACCTCTCCGAGGCTTCGGCCGATCGCGGGCGCAACGAAGGCACCGTCGGCAAAGTAGTCGGCGACGGGAACGGTGGACCCACCCGTGTAGCCTTCCAACATCGACAGCGGCAGCGAGAGCACGCTGCCCTCCTCGCGCGAGGGGTAGTGACCGACGAGAACGTGGAGGAAGCCGCCCGCGCGCGTCAGCCCAAAGGGCTCGTCGAGGCGGCCGTCGTTGTTGTCGCCAGGACCGCAGCCGTCACAGGTATTGGGCTTGAGATCGAGGTCGATCGCCCCCCGATAGGCACCATCGGCGTGGTCGGGGACAAACACTTCCACCCGATCGTCGAGCGTTTGCGAGACCAACAGCATGACGCACGAGTCGGCGCCACAGCCTGCGATTTCGCCACCCGCGTTGGGATCGCCGTCGTCGGTCATGCCGTCGCCCGTCGAGTCCGCGGCGCTCGTGGAGTCGGCGCTGGTGCTCTCGTCGGCGGCAGGATCGGAGGGACAGGCGGTGGTCACCGCCAGCGAAACGCAGAAGATCGACGCACGACGAACGCCTGACAAGTTCATGCCCGCACGCTAGCAGCAGTTGAACCGACCAGTGGATCGATCCCATGCGCGCTCAGCGAAGCATCAGATTCCTCCCGTAGACGGCAAAGAACATATCGGTGCTTGAACGCAGCGGATACCGACATCAGACTCAACACACCAGGCGCATGGTGAGACCGCCCGCAGATCGGCCGACCGCGACCACGCACGAACCGGTCGCTTTCGACGAGGGCGAAGGCGCGCTGGAGTTCCAGATCATCGAGGGCCCAAAGGCGGGTCGGCGCTTCGCGTTGGACAAGCGCGTGACCGTGCTCGGCAAGAGCCCCGACGCCGACATTCAGATCGTCGCGCGTGGCGTCTCGCGCCGACACGCCAAGGTGATCATCGTCAACGATGGTGCAACGAACGTGCTGAACCTGGTGGACCTCGAGTCGACCAACGGCACATTCGTCAATCGTGGGCGCGTCGATGTCTCGCTGATCCACGAGCACGACCGCATTCAGCTCGGAGCCAACGTCACGCTGACCCTCGCTCGTGCTTCAACGCGGGCCCGCGAGGCGACCACGGCGCTGACACCCCGCCAGCTCGAGATCGCCCGCTGCGTCGCCGCGGGGGCTCGCAACGCGGAGATCGCCCGCAGCCTGGAGATCACCGCACGCACGGTCGCCAGCCACCTCGAGCGGATCTATAGCGCGCTGGAGATCGGCTCGCGCACAGAGCTAACCCGCTGGCTCCTGGAGCAGGGGCTCGAGCACGACACGCCTCGTCGCACATGAACGGCGGGCCCCATCCCCTCGAGCGTCCGTACGCAGAGCGCCCCACGACACAGCAGGGCGGTCGCGCGGACTACGGGGATCATCGTGCCCACGGTGACGAACGAGTCGGGCAGATCCGTGCGGGCGATCGCTTCGATCGCTACCGCATCGAGCAACGGATCGGCATGGGCGGAGGTGGTGTGGTCTATGCCGCCCACGACGATCTCCTCGATCGCGCCGTCGCGATCAAGCTCCTGTGGGTGGGCTCGCACAACCCCGAGGCGCTCGTCCGCGAAGCGCAAGCGCTCGCCCAAGTAAGCCATCCGAACATCCTGCCGATCTACGACGTGGGTGCCGATCGCGGTCGCCCGTTTATCGTGATGGAGCTTGTCGATGGCGGCTCGATGGAGCGCTGGCTGCACAGCGCCGAGCGCAGTCCGGCCGAGATCATCGCGGCGATCGTCCAAGCCGCCCGAGGGCTCGCGCAGGCGCATCGCCAAGGGATCGTCCACCGCGACTTCAAGCTCGACAACGTCCTCGTATGTCAGCCGAGCGGTGGCCCCCCGCGCGTGCTCATCACCGACTTTGGCCTCGCAACCCCGGCCGACACCCTGCAAACGCAGCGCATGGGCACCCCGCCGTATATGGCGCCCGAGCAACATCGCTGCGAGCCCTGCGACGCGGCCACCGACCAGTTCGCGGTGTGTGTCGCTCTGTTTCGGGCGCTGTACGGAACCTATCCGTTCGAGGGCAATAACCACAAACAGCTCCTGGCCGCCAAACAAGCGGGACAGGTTCGATCCGTGCCGCACGGCAACGTGCCGCGGCGGGTGCACCGAGCGATCGTTCGCGGGCTCTCGGCACACCCCGCCGATCGCTTTGCGTCGATCGACGCGCTCATCGACGCCCTCGCTACCCGCCATCGACAACGCTGGCTTCCCGCGGGACTCGTCGTTGTTGCGTTGGGGTCCACCGCGGCGGTGCTCGCCATGCCTCCACCGACCGCGGAGCTCTGCCTCGAGCCCGCGGCCGCGTTGTGGTCGGGCGAAGAAGCCACGCAGATCCGACGCACGCTCGACGACAGCCACGCCGCGTTCGCCCATGCCACCGCAACCCAGGTCGATGCGATGCTCGCCCGCTACGCCGACGAGTGGACCCACGCCCGCACCGTGGTCTGTGATGGCCTCCGTGACCCACGACCGATCCGCAGATCGGCGATCGCCACCGCCGACGAATGCCTGCACCGCGCCCGGCTGCGGTTCCGTGCGCTCACCACCGTGCTCGCCCAGCGCGAGCCCTCCGTCGCTGAGCATGCCGTACGCGCCGCCGAGGCGCTGCCCGATCCCACCGCCTGCGTGCGACAGCCGGGCCCGCTCGTCCTCGATCAGGGACCGATGGGAGCGCTCGTGGAGGCACGCCTGGCAAAGATCGAGGCCCTGCGGTTGGCCGGCCAATTCGAGTCGGCGATCGCGCTGTCCAATCGCACCAGCAGCGCCGCGCAAAGCGTGGGGTCGGGCCGCCTCGTCGCCCTGTCGTACCTCGAGCGCGGCCGCTCTCAGATCGAGCTCGCTCACCACGACGAAGGCCGAAAGTCGCTCAAGAGCGCCTACTACTCCGCGGTGGAGGCCAACGACGACGACACCGCGCGCGAAGCCGCGGTCGAGCTATTGAGGGTCACCGCCAACGGCCAGCCCGATGCCCAGGCCGCTCTGTTTTGGGATCGCACCGCACAGTCGCTGGTCAGCCGTGGCGCGCCCACCCCCGAGGCGATCGCACGGCTGCTTTCCGCCCGCGCCGAGCATGCGCTGACCCGCAACGAGATCGAGCAGTGGCTAGAGCTTCATCGCCAGGCGCTCGCGATCCACCGCGAGCTCGGCCGGCCTTCTTTGGCCCTGGCCGACGCCCTCGAAGGCTTCGGGCGCGCCAAGCTCCACACCGACAAGCGCGAAGAAGCCCTCGCCCTCTTCGCCGAGGCGCTCAAGATCCGCCAAGCTCGGCTCGGCAACAAGCATCCGTGGCTCGCCGTCGCGCACAACAACTACGGCGTCGCGCTGGCCGTGAGCGACAAGCAGGAGGAGGCCCTCGTGCAGCTCCGCGCGGGCCTGGCGATCTTGCAGGCCTCGCTGCCCTCCGATCATCCGCGGCTCGCCCGCACGCGCGCCAACCTCGGGCGATTCCTGGTCCACCGTGGCGACTCCGCTGCGGCGCTGGAATTCTTGAGACCCGCGGTGGCGAGCTTGGAGAAGGCCAACGGACGCGAGCACCGTGAGACCCTCGCGGCACGGTCCACGTTGGTCCGCGCACTCGGAGCGCAGAAGCACCACGCCGCCGCCTTGGAGCATGCGCGGCGGCTGGTGACCGACGCACGCGCCGCGGGGCAGTCACCCAAGGAGCTCGCAAAGCACCAGGGGAGCCTCGCCTCGGCCCTCGCTGCCTTGGGTGAAGATGAGGCCGCCCTGGAGGCGTATCGGGACGCCCTCGAGCTCGCCGAGGAGGATCCCACCGACACTGGCTTCATCAGGCTCGGGCTCGCCCGCCTGCTGAAGAAGCTCGATCGCGACGACGAGGCCATGGCGCTCGGGCGCGAGATGATGGCGTCCATCGAGACGCTCCAACCGGTCGAGTCCAACAATCTCAAGAGTCAGCTCGCCGTGCTCCTCGCCCAGCTCCACCGACGCAGAGGCGAGCGAGACACCGCCCTGGCCTACGCCCGCACCGCCCGCGAGACCCTGCCCGCCTACGGCGAAGCCGACACCCAACGCGTCGGTCGAATCGACGCACTGATCGCAGAGCTTCAGTAGGCGCCCGTCGCTAGCGCTAGGGCGCGGCGGCTAGCGTGATTCGAACGTCGGAGGTATCGGCCGCGTCGATCGCAAAACGCATGAGGTTCCGACCCGGCGCAAGCTCGATGCGCGACGAGACGGAGGGCGATCTCATGCGGTATCGGGGATCCGTGCGACAGCCCCCGTCGCACGACATCACCTGAAGCTCGACGTTGGCCGTCGAGGTGCTGGAGAACGTCAGATCGTAGGTCGGCTCGGCAACAGTCAGCGGAACATCCACCGTCACCGCTCCCCAGACCTTGCCCGCCATCGGGCCGACCGCCTCGGGCGAGTCGCACCCAAAAGCGGGAAAGAAAAACTCGTGAGTCTCGGCGGAGCTCAGCGCGACCGCGGCATCGTCGGCGGTGCATTCCACTGGCCGATGAACGAGCGACCACATCGGACACTGCGGGTAGGCTGCGTATCCATCGAGCAGCGCCGTCCATGACTCGCCCGTGACCTCGGAGAACGCTGCGCCGTAGCCCTCGAGCGCCTCGATATCGCTGCCCGCTTCGAGAAACTCACCAACCGCATGCGCGCCGATCTCTTCGTGCAGGTAGGCCATGAAGTGCGCCGCGGGTGGGTAGTGCGCCTCGGTAAAGCCACCCAGACCACGGGTGAGCCGTAGGTCCTCCGTGGTCAGATGCCGAACGATGGGATCGACAAAGTGCTGCTCGGTGTACAGCGCACCCAGGCCCTCCTCCAAGATCACAGGCCCCACAAGCTCCCAGTCGTAGGCGAGCTGCCGCACCGCGTGGGCTGCTTCGTGCAGGTCGAGCCCCTCTTGCGAGAACACCACTCCCCCTTTCGCGCACGCAAACGCGAGCTCGGGGCAGCGACGCTCACCGTGAATCTCCTCGGGTGCGAGCAGCTGATACGTGATCGGACCCGAAGGCTCGACCCCCACGGGCAGGCGCGCCGCGAGCCACGGAACGAACGACTCCAGCCGCTCGATCGATCCTCCGCACATCGCGACCTCGGGATTCGGCCGCACGATGAGCGTCTCCGAAGAATACGTCGCCGGGTACAGCCGCTCGGGCTCGATGTAGTACTCCGAGCACGCCGCGATGCTACCCGCAGCGAGCACGAGCAGGACGGACCGCGGCCGTAGGGCGAGGCTCCGCACTCACTCCCCCGCGAGGGTCAGCATCGCCTCGTAGAACTTCACCGAGACGGCAAAGTCCTCGACCGAGATCCGCTCGTTGGTGCCGTGGATCCGCACGCGGTCTTCGAGGTTCATCAGGATCGGCAAGAACCGATAGGCGTTCGTGGCGACGTCGGCGTAGTGCCGTGAGTCGGTGGCGCCGACGACCAGGTTGGGCACGACGACCGCCTCGGGAAAGGCGTGGCCGACCGCGCGGCGGACCATCGCAAAGCCCTCGCCGTCGACGTCGCTCACGTGGCTCGGCTCCCAGCAATCGGCCGTGCACTCGATCTCCACGTCGGGGTCGTCGACAACGTCGCGTATATGGGCGATCACCGACTCGACGGAATCACCCGGGAGGATCCGGGCATTGACGGTGACCGTGGCGTGGCTGGCGAGCACGTTGGGCGCAACACCAGCGTTCATCATCGTGGGCACGATGGTGGTGCGGATCGACGCGAGGGTCGGCGGCTTGGTGCTCATCACCGCGGCGAGCACGGGGTCGAGCAGCCAGCGATTGGCGAGGCCGATCCGCGGGCCGAAGTTCATATGCGGCGCCATATGATCGAGCATGAGCGCGGTCGCTCCGCGGATCTCCTTGGGCATGGGCTCGTCTTGCAAGCGACCGACGGCCGCGGCCAAGCGCTGGATCGCTCCCGTGGGCGGAGGCATGGACGCGTGGCCGCCTTCGTCCTCCAGCGACAGCTCGATCGTCGCAAAGCCCTTCTCCGCCACGCCGACAACCGCCGCGGGAGGATCGAGGCCGGGGATCGCTCCCACGACCACGACACCCCCCTCATCGAGCACGAACGCAAAATGTTCGCCACGCTCGGCGAGCAGGGCGGCGATCGTCTTGGCCCCATCGCGGCCGCCGATCTCTTCGTCGTGACCGAAGGCAAACACGAGCGTCCGTCGCGGCACAAACCCCGCGGAGGCGAGCTGCTCGACCGCCATCATCAAGCCGACCACACCCGTCTTGTCGTCGAAGGTGCCGCGGCCCCAGATCGCGCCGTCTTCGATCGCCCCCGAAAACGGCGGGTGGTTCCAGTCGCCCTCGGTGCCAGGCTCCACGGGCACCACGTCCATATGTGCGGTGAACAAGATAGGCTCGGCATCGGGATCGGTGCCTGGCCAGCGGTACAAGAGCGAGAGTTCGTTGATGACTTCGCGGCGGAGGGTCTGGTGCGCCTGCGGGAAGGTGGTCTTGAGGTAGCGGTGGAGGTCGAGCATGGCCTGGCGGCGCTCGGGCGTGCCATCGGGTGAGATCGTGGGGATCGCAACCGCTGCGCTGAGGCGCTGGGCGGCAACGTTCGGATCGACCGTGGGCAGCGAGAGCTGTGGGCCGCGATCGAACGGCTCGGGTGAGAGCAATGCGGTTCGGATGAGGAGGATCGCAACCAGCAGCCCGAAGGCCAGGGCAATACGCCCGCTCCATGTTCGCCATCGTCCTCGCGGTCGCGCTTCCGTGTCACTCATGCCCGGTCACAGTACCAGGGCGAGGCGAGGCCGCTTCGTCGGAAGGGCGCTCGGGAACGGGCAACGACAGGGCGAAGCGAGTGCCGTGGCCGGGCGCGCTGTCGAGCGAGAGCTCGCCGCCGAGCGCCTCCATCCGCTCGCGAACGCCCAACAAGCCGAAGCTTCCATCGCCGACCTTGCCCAGATCGAAGCCGCAGCCGTCGTCTTCGATCACCACCCGCAAGACCCCGCCCCGACACACGAGCTGCACCTCCACGCGGCTGGCCTGCGCATGACGGATCGCGTTGGTGAGGCCCTCTTGCAGCATGCGAAACACGGCCTCGGCGATGTCGGCGGGGGGCTCAGGCGGCTCTACGTCGATGCTGGAGACGATCTCGCGATCGCTGCGCCGCTCCAGCTCCGCGATGCAGGTGCGCACCGCCCCCGCAAGGCCCAGGGCATCGAGCTCGGCGGGCTGTAGCGCCCGCACGAGCCGCTCCTTGGATTCGAACAACCGATCGACGATCGCATCGAGCCGACCGAGGGTACTCCCCAGCTTGGGCGACGAGCGCAGGGCAAGCCGCAGCTCGAGGCGCATCGCCGTGAGCAGCTGGGCGAGTTCGTCATGGAGGTCTCGCCCAATACGGCGGCGCTCCTGCTCGCGACTGCGCTCGAGGTGATCGGTGAGCTGGCGAAGTCGGGCCGTCCGCTCGGCCACGCGCTTCTCGAGATCGAGGGTGCGCCAGGCGAGCTTGACCTGCTGCTCGAAGGCGGTCTGGAGCAGCCGAAAGTGCGAGTGCCCGATGAGGGTGGCCACCGCCGCCGTGCCCAACAGCGCAACGACCACCGTCGGGAAGCCGTCGTAGTCGAGGTAGCGCGGATCGGACAGAAAGTACGCGGCCATGCACCCGCCCGTTGCCAACGCCGTGGTCGCGACGCGCTGCACAAGGGGAAGACTCAGCGGGAAGATCGCCAAGGGCACAACGTAAAGCGTGTGAAACCACGCCTTGTCGGGCCCGCCCGTCGCCGCGAGCGCTCGGCCGGCCGTGGCCGCCAGCACAAGCGCAAACACGGCAACCCCGGGATAGATGAGCCGTGGGTACCGCCGTATGGCAACGCCCGCGACCACCGACAGCACGATGAGCTCGACCCGCCACCACCCGAAGGCTTCGTGAACCTCGGGGCGCTCGGGGAAGAACAGCCGATCGGTCGGCCACATCACCAACGCCGCGACCCCAAAGACAACGCAGCTCATCACCCCATGGCGGAGCGTCACCTGCCTGGCGTAGTCCGCAAAGCTCGACGACTGGTTTGCCACGGGGCGCGGCGGAATCGTGGAGCTTCGACGGGGCCGCGTGCTCGTCTCGTTCATGCCTCGACCAGGCCGATGCGGATCGCATGGCGGATGAGATCGGCCAAAGAGTGCGCCTCGAGCTTCCGCATGATGCGAGTGCGATGGTTGTCGACCGTCTTGGCGCTGATCTCGAGCGCGGTGCCGATCTGCGCATTCGTCAGCCCCTGGCTGACCAGCCGCAGCACCTCCTGCTCGCGCTCGGTCAGCGGAGAGGCCTCGGGCAGGGTCCCGCTGAGCACCCCGCCCGCAAGCGCGGCGCTCACGAAGCGCCGCCCCTCCATCGCGGCCCGAATCGCGTAGAGCAGGTCGTCGAAGGCGTCCTCCTTGAGCACGATCCCCTGCACCCCGTGCTCCAGGGCGCGACGGGCAAGCTCGGGAGCTCGACGCGCCGTCAGCATCACCATGCGCGTGGTGGTCGGGCCCTCGGCCTGCACGGCGATGGCGACTTCGAGACCCGTCCGACCGGGCATCGTCATGTCGACCACCGCAACGTCGGGCTCGAGCTCGCGTATTTTCGCCAGCGCGGTGTCGCCGTCGGTGCACTCGGCTTCCACCGACAGATCGGGCTCGCTATTGAGCAGCCGGGAGAGCGCCTCCCGCACGAGCTGGTGATCGTCGGCGATAACCAGCCGAATCGCGCTGGGGCTCATCCGCGCATCCTACTGGATCGGCCTAGGGCGCGTCCGACTGCGCTCACGAGCACGCCATGGGCTCCCACTTGTCACCCGCGTCGAGCGTGTCGGCACAGATCTCCGTCTCCTCGTAGATCCGCCAGACCACCTCCTGCCCATCGACAAAGGTCACCGCATCCACGGCGATCGACGCCAGATCCCAGTCGTTGTTCGCGATGATGATCCCAAAGGCACCCCCCCGGTTTTCGATCCACCAGCGGTCGAGATCGCCCGGCTGCACCTCGATATCGGCGGTGTAGGTCTCGACCTCGTCCTCCATGAAATCGTTGCCAAAGCTGCTCAGCTCCGCACACGATGGGGCCGTGCTCGAGTGCCGTGCAACGCACAGGTAGATGTCCGCATCGGACGAATCGGAGCCCGTACCCAGCGTGACCTCGAACCTGGCGATCCGACTCTCCACGGCCTCGAAGCACTCCGCGGTCTCGTACTCGTCGCAGGTGCAGGCGCAGCCGAGCACCAAGACGGCGCCGAGGATCCGGGTGTTCCATTGTGTGTCGACCATGGGTTCACGGTAGGGGCGGCGCTTGACCACGGCGATGTCAGACCGACCTCATCGGACAGTACGGCGGTCTACACGAGCGCGCGTGAGGGGAGGGCCTCCCCCGCGGGGGGGTCAATCCCTCATGGGGCCTCCTATAGGAGCGCGCTACTCCCAGGGTGGAGACAGCCCCCCACATGCTTCGATCGCTCGACCCCCACGCTTCCTGCCGACCAACCCCTCCCGACTCGATGAGTCATCGCAACCACGGAGAAGTGTTGCTGCGCTTCGACGGCACGAAGTTCGTCGTGGTCGCGCAGACCGGACTCGTCCACCTCGGCGACGTTCCGCTCCCGCTAGGAGAGTCCGCCGTTGTCGGCCGCGATGCGACCGTGCAGATCGGCGGCGCTCGGCTGAGCTTGCGAACGCAGCCCGCCGCGGGCGATGGGTCCGACGCTCCCTCGGAGATCGCCCTCCACTTTCTGCCCCGCGGTGGAGAGCTGCGCATGCGCTGGCAAGGCCGGGAGATGAAGACCTACCTCGGCGACCGTCGCTGCGACCTGGCCGCGGTCCTGCTCCAGCCGCCGAGCCCCCATCGGCCGGGCGACATGCTCCCCGACGCGTTGATCGCCAAGCGCGTATGGCCAACCGCCCATCGCTCGCGCAACGACCTCAACACCCTCGTGTACCGACTCCGTCAGACGCTCTCACGCATGAGCCCCGCCGCCGCCCGCCTCGTCACACGAGCCAAGGGCGGCCATGGCACTTGTTTTCAGATCGCCCCGACCACGCGCATCGCAGTACACTAGCAGCGGTTTCTAGGGCTCCAGGTTGGTAATGAAAGTACGCAGGTGCTCGATCGCCAGTGCGTCGCGAACATCGACGCCGACGGGAGGCATATCTTCTTGCTCGGGATCGTCTCCCTCACCCGAGACCGCCAAGAACAGCACGCTCTCATCGGGCCGCCCTGGCACGATGCGAATTCCTGCGGCCGATGCACTGCTCTGTGTCGGCTGATTGATCGTGTTGTCGAGCGCCACCGCTGCGCGCAGATCGAAGCTCGCATTCTCGGCGTCGCCCCCGTTGTGACAGTGCACGCAGTTGCCGTGCATCCACCCAAGGACGACACGCGTGGTTTGATCGGGATGAGAGATGCTTTCGACGCTCCCGCTGACCCGCTCCGCGAGAACCTTCGCGTCGCTCCACTCGGACAGCAGGGACTGACCCGAGGGCCCACGCGCTTCGCTGAGCTGAAGCTCTGAGACCCCCAGCACGGGGTCGAGGCTGGCCTCGTGGCACTGCCGACATTCGATCTCGGCGGGGATCGTGTGCATCGGCCCACCTTGGTGCGGCGCCTCCACTTCCACGGGCCGTCGTAGCTCCAACAACTCCGCGTCGTCGGCCGCCTCGTTCCATTGGTAGGCGAAGTATTCCCACTCGCCTTGCGCATCGAGCCGCATCACGCGGGTCTCTACTGGCGAAAGCTCCAAGTCGGCATCAGCGTACGCGAACGTCTTGAACAGCAGGGTTCCCAGCGGGAAGCGCCACGCACCCGAATCGCGATTGTCGATCGACTCACCGCGCGGCAGGACAACATGCCGAAGCTTGCTGCTGTTGTTGCCAAAAAGTGGCCAACGAGGATCGTAGGGTCGGGCGACCTGCGGCTGCGCCTGAAGGTCCGGGGCAACGGGATACATGCCCGTCTCGCGAAGATATCGCGGCATGGGGCCGAAGGGATCGGTCAGCAGTGAGCCTGACGGGGGCGCCAGCGGATCGCCTGCGGCATCGGAGCAGGCCCCCGCTCCAAGCGTCGCGCACACGAGCCAGAGCATCGCCCTTGCGCCGTGCCTCTCCGATGTCGGGGCTCTCATCGCCCGAGGGTACCTGCTCGCGTGCTCCACCTGGAAGGGAGGTCAACGCGACGAGGTGCGAGGGCCGTGTTCTCGTCGCGCGGAGGTTTGAAGCCACTAGCAGGGCATCGGAAAAGTCCCGCGAGCACTGAACACAGCCCTCGACGTCGAATGGCTGCGTTGCCGAAAGCTCGAAATAGGCC